>CAUYPO010142582.1:0-41422 GCA_963574435.1 Cheirogaleus major | reverse complement strand
GATCCTCCTGCCTCAGCCTCCCGAGTAGCTGGGACTACAGGCATGTGCTACCATGCCCGGCTAATTTTTTCTATGTATTTTTAGTTGACCAATCAATTAATTTCTTTCTATTGTTTTAGTAGTGATGGGGTCTCGCTCTTGCTCAGACTGGTCTCGAACTCCTGACCTCGAGCGATCCTCCCGCCTTGGCCTCCCAGAGTGCTAGGATTACAGGTGTGAGCCACCGCGCCTGGCCTACAATAATGGATTCTTTTAAGGATAAATCTAACTACTAAATTCTTTGTATACTGAAAAATATAAGCAGCTCTTTCTATACTGAAACCTAGGTCTTATAGAAAAATAAGCTTGAGGCTGGGCACGGTGGCTCACGCCTATAATCCTAGCACTCTGGGAGGCCGAGGTGGGCAGATCGCTCCAGGTCAGGAGTTTGAGACAGGCCTAAGCAAGAGCGAGACCCCGTCTCTACTAAAAATAGAAAGAAATTAACTGGCCAACTAAAAATATACAGAAAAAATTAGCCGGGCATGGTGGCGCATTCCTATAGTCCCAGCTACTTGGGAGGCTGAGGCAGGAGGATCGCTTGAGCCCAAGAGTCTGAGGTTGCTGTGAGCTAGGCTGACGCCACGGCACTCTAGCCCAGGCAACAGAGTAAGACTCTGTCTCAAAAAAAAAAAAAGACAGAAAGAAAGAAAAAGAAAAAGGAAAAGAAGTCAAGAGAATAAGATAAAACACACAGCCATTGTGTTGGACCTTTCAGTATAAGCTAACAATACCTTATAGAGGGAGCAAAACATTCAAGAATAAGCCAAAAAGTTCAAGTCACTTCTATTTCTGCACTTTCTGATTCTTTCAATTTTTATCATGTTTAAGAGTATAAAGACTGATCCTTAGCTATATTAGAAACTCATTATAATAGTTCATATAAGCAGAAATTAGTTTTTAAAAAGAGGAAGAAAAAATAGATAGCCAGATGCCAAAAGGTTCTTGTCATAGTCTCTTCTAGTAGATAACCTTCCAGAAAACGGGAGATCCTCACTACAGCAAGGCTCTATCACAACCAACCTTTGTTATCTAGTACCTTGAATGTGTGTATTATAATAATAACTGCTGGTCAAAAACAAGAACATCAGTTCTTCTCAATTATCAGAGATTAAACTAGTAATATATTTAATTAATGTTCTATGTCAACTATGTTTATAATATTTTGTGTGATACAATAAGTTCCTTGAAAACTCATCATCCAAGTTGGTTATTACATTCTCCTCTGTAATATGATCATTCAGTAAGTTTAGAAAACAGGAAAACAGCTCTTCTTATTATAAGTATGTGAAACAGATAAAAGTTATGTGGTTTCAGAAGATTGGTCAAACATTCTAAACAAGTAGCTTAAATATTATTTCCAAATAAAAGCAGGAACAAGGATGACTATGGAGGAAAACAGAAATGATGGGACTATAAAACAAGGCAACAGAATTCTAGAGGAAGAACACAAGAAAACTGAAAAAGAAACACAAAGATTCATACAAATTATGAATATGTACATTACTTAGGATTCTCTAAACTCAAATTGAGTATACGCTAAATTTTTTCTAGTAGGCATACTTCATTTCTTGAATGTTTCCAATTAATTTCAGCAGGATTCTTAATATTATGCAGACAATAATAGTATACTAATGTTACCTCTTTTGGTGTATTATCTGGCAAAATCAATTGAAAGTAAAAAGACTGTTCAACTTCTTTTTCCCCTGCTTTTCAAAGTGTAAATATACTGGGCTGAAAAATTTCTACGTTACTAACTAAAGAAATGCTATAAAACTATACTTTAAAATAATATGAAGAAAACTAGAATAAGGCCAAATGGGCCTTGACCAACTGAGTATATTTAATTTCCATTATTGATAATCATAAGCATCATGCAAAAAAAATTCCACCATTAACATAACTGACCAGATTGTCGGCCAATAACCAAATAAATATCAGAATTTTCTGAAAAAGTATATGAAACATTTTAAATGTTCTAGTGGCCAATGCTTCAGCCTGTACAGAAAATGTTATCACATACTTAGCCTTACTATTTTTATATTTACATTAATACTGCATATAATAGTTCTACATACACTTGACATAATATGTATTATAATAATTTATAAGAAACACTTACTGGGTAAATTTTTTGGAGGGATGGAAGGATGGGTTCAGGTAGGGCTATAAAAAGAAAAAGTTTAAAGCTTCTGTGATTCACATGATTCAATTTACAATGCAATAATTTGTCAGCTACACCCCAGGTAAGAGACTATAAGGGTTTATGCTAAAAATTCAACAGTTTTCATATTTCATGAAATTACCCCTAATCCCTAAAAATTCAAATTTAAAATATATGAAAGTTGACAATTGAAGATTTTCTTAATAAACTGTATACTTCTATGTAAACCAATATTCCTTATATGGTTTTATAATATGGTTTTAATAATAGGCTATCAGTAAAAGGACACATGTCATCTGGTCTAACATCAGACACACACACAAAATAAGCAAGACAAGGATTGTTCTACAAATACTAAATGGACATTGCTAAGATGGAAGTAGCTATCAAAAAATATAATTTTAAAAGTATAGTTCATTGATACTATACTATGAGAGAACAACCGTTCTATCATAATTGTCATTTATTATTTAATTTCCATAATATCAAAACTTAAATAGTTCCAAGAAACTGATGTACTGCAAAAATAAAATAAAATAGAATAAAAGAAAATCTGAAAGAAAATCTTCAACTTCATTAATACATTTTTTAAAAGAACACATCAGTAAAAGTTAGAAATCTAAATCAGGAGATTTGCACTAATCTGCTATAAAATTTCACACAAAGGAATCATTATCCTCATGTTATCACTGTATTTTTTATCATTCTTCACCATTCAATAGTTTTAAACAAATCCAATCTCATTAAATGCATTAGCAGTGATTTCACATCATTATAACATAAGTGGCATAATATAAAAAAGCAAAGTGCCTAATATTTGTAATATAAGAAATAACTATAAAATATGATGTCCTGAGTATGGTAAACTGCAAGTAATACATTTTCAAGATTTCTTTAATATTAGAGAAACCAAGTGTATTATAATATGATATGCTTTGTATTTAAGTATTAGAAATACATTATATATAACTAAATAAACTCAAAAACAAAGAATATTTAATTCACTTTTAATTTGTTATTTGGCAAAAAACTTTTAAAGAGACTTCTGGAACACATTCATTTATGTAATCAACCATTATGACCAACTTACATGGTCTCCAACTATAATTACCAGGGTATAAATTCCTACCACTTAGTATAAAGTAGGATGCTTTATTTAAATTTCCCTTCTGTATCATGCTTCATCTCCAAGTTGAATACTGGAATAAAATTCTGTGATGGCCTGTACATTTTCAGTATATGACTAAAAATATTAGGAGGAAAAAACTCACTCATTACTTACCAGAATTACTCTTAGGAAGTAGGATATATTTCTACCCCCTGCCCCCAGGCATTCAAATGCTCAAAATTCCAGAAGACCCTCCAAGTAAACTCAAGCCCCAGTCACTTTAATTCTAAATGTCTCTACATTTCTATAACACTTTTTAATGGCCTTCTTATAGTTTTAGTTTTAATACAGAAGTCAAACTGGAAAATCCTTTTTTTTTTTCTTTCCCACTTCTGTTTGCATGGCAAGAACAAACTGGAAAATCTTATTAAGAAATTAGTTTACTTAAAAACCTGAATTTCTTTACCATTGAACACTCCAGTAAATTAAAATTATGATGAAAAGATTAATAAAGACTATAGAGAATTAGAATAAAGAAATTTTAGCTCATTCTAAAAGCGTAACTAGAATGCTAGGAGAGAAAACCAAATACTAACCACTGGTTAAGGATTTTTCAATGGACAAAAGAGCCTTTCTAGAACTAAGCAATTTGGAAGCTTGGAAGCAGGGATATTATTCAGTAAAGTCTTTGTCTTACAACCGTCAAGATTTCTAAACACTAGTCATTAGAGAAACAATTAGTGTACTATGGCAGTTATTATTAACACTGTCCTGATATTACTCTCAAAGAGTTCAGTAATTTAAATGTTTACCTTCCTTCAAAGCAATATAAATTGTGAAACAATCTGGCTGTATCACCTATTCTGACTTCAGAATTTTGGACCATAGCTTCAATTTTAAGTTTCTCTCTCAATAGCAAACTAAGGGAGGGGAGGGAGAAAAGAAACAAAGAAAGAAAGAAAACTCATTATTCTAGTAATGCCTCAAGTATATCTATAAGATTTTACTTTGCCTGCAGTTCAGATGAAGACTTGCTGATCAGGAACTAAAAAATTTATACTCATAAACATTTTATACTGATTTATCAAAAATTCAACTATTAAAAAAGCAGATTGGCTGAGAGCAGTAGCTGATGCCTGTAATACTAGCACTCTGGGAGGCCAAGGTGGGAGGACAACTTAAGGTCAGGAGTTCCAGACCAGCCTGAACAATAGCGAGACCCCATCTCTACAAAAAATAGAAAATATAGCTGGGCATGGTGGTGCACACCTGTAGTCTCAGCTACCCAGGAGGCTGAAGCAGGAGGATTACTTCAGCCCAGGAGTCTGAGATTGCAGTGAGCTATGATGACACCACTGCACTCTAGCTACAGTGACAGAGCAAGATGACTCTGTCTCCAAAACAAAAACAAAAAAGCTGATTTTCAATAGTACTAAACAACTATTAATTTTGAAAATGCAAGGACAATTTTAAAAGGCCAGGCTGGGCATGGTGGCTGACACCTGTAATCTTAACACTCTGGGAGGCCGAGGTGGGAGGATGGCTCAAGGTCAGGAGTTCGAAACCTGAGCAAGAGTGAGACCCTGTCTCTACTAAAAATAAAAAGAAATTAATTGGACAACTAAAAATATATAGAGAAAAAATTAGCCGGGCATGGTGGCGCACGCCTGTAGTCCCAGTTACCCAGGAGGATTGCTTGAGCCCAGGAGTTGGAGGTTGCTGTGAGCTAGGCTGACGCCATGGCACTCTAGCCCTGGCAACAGAATGAGACTCTGTCTCAAAAAAAAAAAAAAAGGTCTACCAGACAGTTCTGTACCTGGGAATATGGTAAATATTCCATGAATGTTCATTAATGTTATTATTTCTAACCAATGAATAATTTTGCCTTTATCATTAACTGTTAAAGAGTGTCATTAAAATCTCTTCTCAATAGGTTTTTCCCCTCATGCTTTGATCAGTCATCTTTTCAAGTACATGTAGTCTATTATTAACTATTAAAATTTATTTCAGGGAATGCCTTAATCTTTTTAACCTTTCTACATATAGAGGACCTGTTTCCTACCTCTGTTCACAGCAGAAAAGATATTAAAGCATTTCATAAGTTAAATAAAAACTTAAAGGTCACTTAATCCAACCGTTTATGTTACAGATGAGAATATTAAGATCACAGAGGCACAAATAATATGACCCAAATCACAAAAACTAGTTGTTTATGGCAGAGCTGGAACTCCTCAATACACTTTGCAGGCTCTTGTATGCCCTTTCACCTCATAGTAATGTGATACTGCCAAGAAAAGCAACTACTATTTTAATCACTCTAATTTCTTCTAGGGAGGAGTAGCCTCAATATGCCAGCATAGAGTTACATATTAGCTCTAGGTAGCTGACGTCCTTCAAGAAAGACCTAGGAACGGCTGATTATAGTGTCATTAAGTTACAAACCACCTCAATAAATGGGAACACGTTGTCAAAAATATGTTTAACAAAATCTATACCAAATTTTAACATGATTTCATTACACTGTCAAAATAGTAATGTTTAAAATTTTAATTTGCTTGCAAAACCATGTAGGGGCACTTGTGATTAAAGTACATTTTTCTAAAGAAGTCAATCAAATTAAAGTTTCAATGTAACCAGTAAGAACGGAGAAATAGGGTACATATTCTGGATGTTTATGTGAGTTAAATGCTTTAGTCAAACCTAATTTTATATCACTACTAAAAATATGAATAGTCACTGATGGAATTGTGGTACATGGATGCTATATTATTCTTTATATTTTATATATATTTTAGAAATTCTTATATATTCAATTTTTAATAAAAGTGAACTGCAATACACAAGGGGACAGAGTTTACTTTTAAGAAACCAAACGTAATATATGTTTCAGACTGAACTGTAAAACTGGACAAAAAATGATTAGTGACATATAAAGTAGTATCTAAAATAGTCAGTTGCATGTTTCAAATCCTTTTAGAGGAGCAAACAGATCACCAAACCAGTACGTATCAAGACTGGTCATCAATAAAAAATACATGTGTTAAGATTAGCTTGAAACGTTTTAATAATGAAGAGGAAAATTATATTAAACCTCTGATGACTGATTAATAAAATGCTGGTCCATTTAAATGATTTCAAGTCTCTCTTGATAAGTCAAAACAATTCATTTGATTCTATCATTCAAAGGTAAATATATTTCTTATTTAATATATACTAAAAAACATCTACAAGTATAAAGAAAACAAATCCAAATGTCCATAAATAACCCCTGCTAAAATATTGGCACATATCTTTTCAGCATTTATATACATATAAACATAAGCAACACATAGTTACTATTTTTAAATAAAATTAGCATCATGGTGTACAAGACTTAATACATAATGAGTATTTTCTTATATCATATTATCTTAAAAAATGATTGTTTTAGTGGCTATGTAGATTTCCTATTAGGATAGTTCATAATTAATATAACCATTCCCCTTTTTTCTTAGATTACTTCTAATCTTTCATTATTTCAATAAACCCCACCAAAAAAAGCTTTATATAAATGCATATGTATTACTGATTATTACCTTAGATAAAGTCCTAGAAATAAAATCACTGAGTCAAAAGACACAAATATAAATATTAAAACACTGCTTTCCTAGTAGGGTTGTACCAAATTGAGACTCTCATCAGACATAAATGAGTGTGAACTCCATTTTGTCACTTTTTAAAACTGACTTTTTTTTTCTGTTGCCCTGGCTACAGTGCCCTGGCGTCAGCCTAGCTCACAGCAACCTCAAACTCCTGGGCTCAAGCAATCATTCTGCCTCAGCCTCCCAAGTAACTGGGACTACAGGCATGCGCCACCATGCTCGGCTAATTTTTTCTATATATTTTTAGTTGTCCAGCCAATTTCTTTCTATTTTTAGTAGAGATGGGGGGTCTCGCTCTTGCTCAGGCTGGTTTTGAACTCCTGACCTTCAGCAATCTGCCCACCTCAGCCTCCCAGAGTGCTAGGATCACAGGTTTGAGCCACGGTGCCCGGCCTAAAACTGATTTTTTAAGGATGTTAACCCCACGTCTGTAATACATGTTGTAAAATATTTTACAACTAAATTTTTGATGAAAAAATACAAACAGAGAGTTTAACATTATATTCTGTCAAGAATGCAGAATACCGAATTCACCCTAAGAGCATACCATTTGCTTTGATGACCAAGGAGAGAATGGCTGACATCTTAGAAAAATTAAGAACATTAACAAACACTTTGGTCAATAATGGCACCCTATCTCTAGGCAAAGGTGGGGTGAAGATGTGCCTGCAAGTAAAAATCAAGATTTTCTTAGGAACTAGCTGTAAGTCGAGTTTCATAAATATGAAAAAAATGCTCATAAAATTCCCCACTATAGAGCAAAGTTTCCTGAACTTTGATAAACTGAGAAAATAAAAGTGTGTGTGTGTGTGTGTCTGTCTGTCTGTTTCAGAGGTTGTGGGGGCAGGTAACAATTATACTGTTTGGGGATGGTCTATCAGTTATTCTGAGATTCTATCCTTACTTTTTTAGTGTTAATATGCACCATCTTTTATGAAGTTATGGTAGGAATCAGTAGCAACTGTCTGGTTCTGATTCTTAACAAAAACTCTAGTTCTTTTTTTTTTTGACATTTAAGTATTCCTTGAAATCTAAAAGCCATGCCATAATGCACAAGTAAAAGGAGACATAAAAACTCTATTTACTTAAGAAGACCATGTTTTCACAAAGAAAAAAACCCAAACACACCAATTATAGTTATTCATTTGTCCAAAAACTTTGGACTTAAAAGAAGTGAACTTGGCATTTAATGTGTGGCTAGGTACACATTTGAAAACCCCTGCAAAGAAAACAAAAGCTAGAAAAAATAAAACAAATATTAATATTAACAATCTTTGGGTATGGAAATACATGGGAAGTTTATTTTTTCCTCTCTCCACTTTTAGTGTATTTTCAAGATTTTCTATATAACTATTTTAATATTACTACATTTTAACTGTTAAACAATATTTCTGAAACAAAATAGAGAATTCCTCACAACCCATCTCACCTCTGAACTATTCTTCGTGAAGGCACTGGTAGGACAATCTTTACTTTTGTCCCTAACTACTTCTATCCTCCTATTAGAAGTCACTCACTATAAAGAAATTCTCAATTTGGGCATCATCCCTTCAATGCCTATGCAAAGAAGCAGTCTCCCAGGAATTATGTGTTAAACAAAATTGTAATCCCCAACTCTGAAGAATTCTGATCCACATATCAAGGATAGTGTGCCTTTTTCTTTTCCCAGTTCCCAGGATCTTCAGTACAGAAACACTACTACAAGGACACCAAATCATCTCCACTTTCCAAACTCTGATTTTTCTACTGCCTTTGCAAAATTGCTAACATTATCTCTGTTATCACTCTCAGAATCTAAATACAAAAAGCATCAATTGATGCACTAAAAGGGCATTTTTAAATAGGTATTTTTTAAATGACTGCACTGTAATAATTAATTTGTTACAGAGCATATGATATGATATGCTGATGGTGCTCTATCAGCTCAATTCACAAAATGGTAGTAAAAAGATCACATTTTATTAGTAATCCATGAGTTGTTTAATAATTCATATTTTAGTAGGTGACAGCTATGGAAATGTTAAATTTTTACATGTTGAGAATGTAAGCTTCATGAAGAAAATAGTTATTTTTCTATTTTGTTCACTGCTGTATTCCCAGATCCTAGAGCAATACCTAGCATTTACTTGGTAAGTATTTAATAAATATTCATGGAATTAACAAATGAGTATTATATGTGCTAATATATGGTTTTTTCCCCATCACTATAATCTTTGGAAACACATTCTAAACTGTGGAAATACCATCAGCCCAGAACAGATCAGGCTGGAAACATTCTAGTGAATGGTCTTCTACTATATTAGCATCAAATCTTTCACTCAATCTTCATGCCACCAGATAAACATTCAGTTGGGCAGTCAGTCATTCAGCATCTCAGACCACTGGCCTAATAACTACAAAAGAGTATATGGGTCCATCTTTAACAATTCTTAGTGTCCAGCTAAACAGAATGTATAAAATGGCTTAATTGTTACGTCTTGGATTGTTATGTATATAAGATTACTAAATATCAAAGTACAGGTTCCAATCAGATCTGCTCAGTCTGTCCTATATTTCTAGGGAATTTTCAATACAGTAAAAATTCTCACACTCATCTTATGAATGACCCAAATTACAAGTGTTCACTTATTACTGTTTGTCACCATGCATGACACAAAAGTATGGTTTTTACCAGAATGGTCTCATAAACAATGGCTAGCTGGATTTAATAAAAATCCGGGGACCAATCTAACACAACAGTCCTATAAAGATAAAATCTAGTTGGGGAGGGCAGCTCACAGAGATTAAAAGTTTCTTTATCAACAGGAAAATCATTTAATTCTTGTCTCAAATAAAAAATAAAAAACATGATGAATGGTGCTTGAGCTTATTTTTATAGGCCTTCTGAACATCCGTCTGCCTCAAAATAATGAGTCCACAATATAGTGGTGAAAGTTCTTTGAATACAGAAGTGGGTACAGAATAAATGCCAAAAAAATAAAAACAAAGTGAAACTTCTTCATAATGTTTTCCAGGGAATAACATTTCTAAAACATTTGTTCAAAGCAACAAAATATGAAATATGGCTTTATAGATCTTACAAAGAACTTTTCGATACAATGCTACTTAAATATAGGGTAAATAGGGAAAACACCATAATGAAGTTTAACTGCATTTCAGTTTCAAAAATTGGGAAAAAAAACCATTATACTTACTTTGTAAATAGTGCAAAACCATCAATACAAGACTATAGCTGTTTAAAGTACCACGGCTGGCATCATTTATCTGATGGTGACTTGCCCACTTCTTAATCACCAGCACTAATGGACGAACTCGGTTTTCAACTGAAAGTAAAATTAAAACTTAAAAATGATAAGAAGATATTACAGTTTCTTTAAAAGTTTATATCATTTCCCAACTCCATGCCAAAAAAAGAGCATTGCCTCCCTAAGTATTAAACACTGTGTTCACCATAAATGTGTCTTCTAAAACTTTCTTTAGTTATATTTGAAAAATTATCAACTATTAAAATGCACTTGATTTACCTATGACTATAGTAGTATATGATTTTAGTGTGGCAACATATGCAAATAATAAGACACATTATACTTAAACACAATTAACAAGATGTAACTATTTACTACAAACATCTTGCAAAAGGAATAAAGAATGAAGAAAAAAGAGAAGCTGATAATTAATTAGAAAGAAACCAAAAACTTACGGTATGCATAAGTTCTGAGAAGGAATGTGTTCCTTATTCCAACAATATTGTTTACATTCAAGTCAAACTCCACACAACTGTTAAAAAAAAACAAAAAAAAACACTTTAGCTCAAGTACAAATAAACTCCCTCCCTAATCACTAAATTGATGTCCATCTGTCCAATGCTGCAAAATAGCATGGGTCAAAAGGCCACAGATCTGTTTTTAAAATGAGGTACTCAGAAATAACAATTACTACATACTCAATATATCATTTTAATGTGATCTGGTATGTATTAAAACCATAAAATAGGATTACTATTGGAAGATCAGTAACAGTAACATGGTGGTAAGGCTCCAACTACCCCAAACAAAGGAAATTTTTAAATCTTATAATCCCTTTCAGATAAAATTATGTGACCAAAAACACTTCTGAGAAAGTTATTGCAGTTATATATTCTCAA
Organism: Cheirogaleus major; assembly: GCA_963574435.1. Lineage (NCBI taxonomy): Eukaryota > Metazoa > Chordata > Mammalia > Primates > Cheirogaleidae > Cheirogaleus > Cheirogaleus major. Next base: position 30,326 of record CAUYPO010142582.1, on the reverse strand, counting down.
ATAATTTGGAACTATAGCATCATATACTTTAAAACAATAGGAATAAAGAACCAAACAAAATACAAGGGAAAAAATAAAAAGCTCCATCTCACAATATATTCTCTCTAAAAGGGATGGAAAATTATATGCCAAATTTACCTACTGGTATCTGGGAAGAGCTATAATAAACACATTAACAGAAGAGATGTTTCTTTGAAAGCAAAAATATGCAATTCACAACTTAGAAAATAAGGCAATAATGATGGGATCTATAAAGAATGGCTAAATTCATAAACAAAAGGAAAGATTATTTTATATGTCAGTTCCATTTATACCAATATAATATGAGGTCCAACTTTTGAACACTAAATTTTTCTATGAAAAGACTGCCTAAAATAGAAACTTAATAAATGTTTATTTTTATTACCTAAAAACTAGAAACAAACCAAATATTTAAACATAGGGAACAGTTAATAATTTATTCATTCAATGAAATACAATAAAGCCATTTAAAAAACTCCACAGAATACTTAATGATATAAGCAAGTGTTCATGAGATATGGTTAAGTGAAAATATATGATCTCAATTTTACTTTTAAAAACTCTTATGCATTCATAAGCACAAAAAAGAGACTGAAAAGTTTATACCAAAATGTTTTGTTTTGTTGTTCTAAAATCCAAAACTTGTAGTGTTGACATATACCAAAATGTTAACCTCAGTTATGTCTGGGTGTTAGGAGTAGAAGTTTTACTATTTTTGTTTTATTTTGACACAGGGTCTCGCTCTGTTGCTCAGACTGGAGTGAAGTGCAGTGGCCTCATTATAGCTCACTGCAGCCTCGAACTCCTGGGCTCAAGCAATCCTCCTGCTCCGCCTCCAGAGTAGCTCAAGTGCATGCAGTATAGGCATGCATGCCCAGCTAATTTTTCAGTTTTTCTGTAGAAACAGCATCTCACTCTTGCTCAGACTGGTCTCAAACTATTGGCCTCAAGCAATCCTCCCACCTCAGCCTCCCAGTGTTAGGATTACAGGCATGAGCCACCATATCCAGACAGTTCTTTGGTTTTTTTTATGGTTTGTATGGAGAATTATGAAATGGTACTTATAAAGAACACTTAACACAAAAAAAGTTTGTATAATAATTTTAAATAGAAAAAGAATAAAACTGTTTATGTAACTATGACTACAACCATACATGATTAAAAACAATTATAATTAGCTAATATTACAATAACTTTATTTAATGTTTTATCTCCCTATATATTTTATATCTTTGTGTTTTAGGAAACTCTTAACACTATCTACTTGGCAGAAATTCAATAAGTATTTATAGATTTGATGGATGTTTAGATAAATGAAAAGGAAGGCTTCAATCAGGCATTAAGGTTTGTTTAAAATATGTATATTCAGTCAATTCTCATTATTCACAGTAGTTATGTTCTATGAAGTCACTGCAAACACTGAATTAGTAAGTACTGTACCATTGCTCCTAGGGCAAACACAAGGTCAGGTTTCTGCCAGCCTGGTCACAATATTTTCAGAAACTGATCAATACATAACCTTGTTTAATGTTGTATCTCTGTTTAAAGACATTTTATTTAATAAGTACAGTTGATTCATTAATAGTGAACTCACAGCTGAGAGCACTGTAACTCATGCCTGAAAAAAGCCTATCTAACATACATTTTCTCCACAGGGCACATCACAGCCTTCTTGCACTGGGGGACACTAGACAATACCTCAGCACTATGCTTGGGGGCCATTCTAAACAGCAAAAAAGCACAGAATGTGCTTAAAAATATGGCAATAACTAGACAATGAGAAGGATATTTGTTTGTAGTATAAAGCTGAAACAAGAAGGCAGAGTATCACCTCATTCTATCTCAGCTGGGTACATAGTACTGGGCAATTCAAAATTTGTGCCACTCTGTGTTATAGAACGACCACTAGAGCATATGAATATTGACCTGGGGAAGCTACAAAAAAATTTTAGCAAGTAGGCGAATTTGTAAATATGGAATCCTCAAATAATAAGGATCAACTCTGTTTGTTTATATGTATAATTTAAGTATTACTTTTGTAAAACTGGACTAGATAAACCTGATTTATCACAATCCCATTTTTAGAAAATAACTGCAAATCTTTTTTCACTAATAAAATAATCAACACCTAACTATTTACATTTTATAGTCAGATATTATATGAAAGATCCTAATACCAGTGCCTATAAGAAATTCAGAACCAAAGCTGGTAGAATATATAGATGAATTTAAGTTTTGAATGGAACAAGTGTATATCTTCCTGTTTTTCTTTTATATTTATTACTCTAGGTATTATATGTATCTTTCATTAAAATGAAACATAACTTGTTTAATCATAACTATATTTACAACAGACCTTAAGCTATATTCTTGAGAATGCATTACATTTCCAAAAGGCAAGGAATCATTTAAAAATCTAAAATATGAATATGTATATATTCTTAAATTGAATAGTCTCAAATACTCAAAATGTCAAGCAGAATAACTAATTACAGTTAAACATGAGAAAGAATTGTTCTATTTTTAAAAAATCATTTCAAATACTAAGTCAAGTGATTTCTAAAAACTGAAGATAAGCTGTTTGTTATACATTTCTTGACTGTCTACATCAGATGGCTATCTAAATATGATCCAAAAGCAACTGAATAAAAAGAGTTCATAATTACTTACCTGACTTTATCCCTGAACTTCACAATTGGCACTTTTGCTCGAATCAGCTGAGGTCTCTCAATGTAGCCAGCTGAAGGATAAAAGATAATGTCAATATATGCAAATGTTTCCCACATTCATAGTGTCCCAAAGCACATTTCTTAAAAATAGTATTTTACTAAGCTAAAACAATTTCACAAAATGTTGTCTTTAATAAAGCAAGAAAATAAGTGAGGACATTATTGAATTCTTCTAAGACTAGAGGGTCCAGTAATCCCTTACCCTACCATTTGGAGGCTTTATTTTAAGGTTATTTTCAGAAATGTGGTCTAATATCTAATAGTATCTACAAAGAAGTTCATCAGAGCATTATGAGCGCAAAAAAATATCTAGACCAGCGGCAGGGGGATAGCTAAATTCTTAGGATAGCACAGAATAAGATATTACAGTGAGTTTTAAATGTAGAAATGCTTTGCAACATGATACATGGGCTGAGACACATTCACTTAAGTATGATCTCTACAAGGGAAAAATATATATACACATATTTTTTATTCCATCAAACATTTTGAAAAATTTTTTGAGTTGAGATTAATAATGTTCATTGTAGAAAATTAGGAAAATACAGAAATGTATAATAAAGAAATCACAAAATGAGCAATTTTTTAATTTGTAACTATAGAAAATTTTTTTTAAAACCTGAAAATTATGTTATAATGTTTTCACTATCAAAATTATAAAATACATCAAGCTTTAAAATAAAATTTATGTGCAGGAATTCAATGAGGTTTAAGGAAAAATAAGATTACAGTTAAAAGTTTTGAATAACAAGTACAGGTTCTGACATCAACAAACTATGCTCCAGGCATATTACCGAACGCATTGATCATAGTCTCTTCAACTATTAAAAACAATAACCAAAAGGGGAAAAAAAAACCTTTCATTTGAATTAGATGATCTCTGAGGTCTCTTCCATTTTTATGATTTCTAATAGTAGCTATTAAAAATCCACTTAAGGTACAAATTACTCTTTTATTTTACAGATGCGAAATTTTAAGTTGGCTGAAATAAATCACTTGATTTATTTCTCCCCTACAATAGATATAAGTTGTTCAAGGGCAGCAACTGGTTACTTGACTTTGTACTTTCCAGCTCAAAGCTTGGTGCATAATAAGTATCTGTTAAACAAATGAACAAATGTTTTTCCAATATCACACAGTGTGGCTTCAACTTTCTACAACACTGTGAAAGTTTAAAAGAAATTATTTGAGATGGCTTAACACACAGATTAAAATCTGTTTAGAGTCAGCTTATTCAAAGAGTAAAATCTTACAATAAAATGGCCTAAGTCAACAATTTTTCTTTCTTTGGAGTTAATATATTTGGGCCTCCTGTTCAGTGATCATATTTTTAAAACAAGTAAAGATGCACTTCATAGCAAAACAGATTCATTTCTCTCTCCCTCACATAAAGTCCTTCAGGAGATTATCTGTTATCACTCTTTTGGCTTTTCACAGATACTCTGCATTACATATATTTATATTCATGCCTTAATTTCCCTAACAGTCCATAACCTTTTGAGAGAAAGAACTAAAACTTATATAGTTTTGAATCCCCCAGTGCATTCAGTGGGATATTTTGCAAATAAGCTCAATAAAGATTTGTTGAATAAACGGTCACTCTTCCTTTTAATCAAAAGTTAAAAGGAATCCATTTGGAAAAAAGGATCCACATTATACCTATCCTGACCAGAATAAACAATTCTTACCAGAAAATAAAGTGAAAGACATTTTAAATAAATAGTTATGTCAGATGACATATGAACTTGAGGCATGTCAGACTTACAAAGTCTAGTACAGAAGTGTTTATGGACTAAGGTCAGTATATGCCGTGCTTCAGTCTTCTGATTTACCTGAAAAAAATACTGAAAAGTTAAAAATAAAGTGTTTTTTCATTATCTTTCTAAACTTAGTGTTTCATTTTCTTAAAGTATCTCAACAAAAAGAAAACATACAAGGTATACTTCTTTTGGAGTTATTTTTCAATATACATTTAATTACATTATAGAAAAAGTCAACTTTTAATGCTGTCTTTCAAATCTACTTTTCTAAATCAATTCGTGATTTTAAATTTAAAGTATAGTTTTTAAAGAAATTCCAAAACAGCATATATGTTGTTTTTTCCTTCAGTATAAAGAGCAATCTTCTTCAACAAAAATAAAAAGAATTTAAATTTTCTGTAACATGTTTTATTTCCCCAATCTAAACTGTAAGTTGCTTAAGGACAGGTTTATATCCATGGTGTTTTTCAGTTTGAGTGTAAGCTGTGACAACGATTTAGACATGTGAATAAAACTGGAGGACTAGGGGGATGTACCTGAGTGTAATCCAACTGCATGAGAAAGTATTAATAAAAACTCCTGTCTATTCTATCTGAGGATGGGGGGAGGGGTGTAGAATATGTTCTCTACTCTGTCTATAATTTTAGAGTTTTTTAAAGCCTTTCCTTTACATGAGTTCAAAGCCTAGAAAAATAGCAGAGTTTCTTTCCTGGAATAAATCTTCCTCTGATTTGGAGTAACTAAATGTTATTTTTGTTAGTGGAATAATGTGAATAGTAAAAATATATACTGCCATTCAATTGACTTTTTTGTATTTTTGAAGATATAAAACATAATAAGGCACATTAAAATTATACTGAACTTAATCTAATCTTTGGTAGTTCAAAAGACACCTCAGTATCTTATAGAGGATGCTTCAGTCAGCATAATAAACACCAATTATTGTGGTATTAAGGTATACACAAAGGTATCAGTTAACAGGAAATTCAAATAAACATAATACAAATTGAGCATCCCTAATCCCACAATCTGAAATCCGAACAGCTCCAAAATCCAAAATCTGAAACTTTTTGAGTGCTGATGTGATGCTCAAAGAAAATACTCGCCGGAGCATTTCAAATTTCAAGTTAGAGATGCTCAACCAGTAAGTATAATGCAAATATTTAAAAATCCAAAATCCAAAACACTTCTGGTCCTATGCATTTCAGATAAGGGATATTCAACCTGTATTAAATAACACAATTTGGTTGCTAAAGAAAAAGAAAAAAATAAAGTCTAAATATCAGAGGAAAATATGTTTAATAAATAATGATAGTCTTATTTTAAATTTCAGTGAAATATTTTTGTTTTCCCCAAAATAAGACTCCCAAACCCCACAGCATTTTCAAGGGGGGAAAAAAAGATTAAAAATAGAATCACTAAGAATTCACATGGAAAGGAAATAAATCAAGAAGATAATACTGCCACATGCATTTCTTCTCTGCTGTAAGCTGGTACCATATCCAACCCAATGACGTTTCAAAACAGAGTTCCTTAAAAACACATAGTGAAGCCATTTCACTTTAAAAACTTAGAACTGATAGTTCCTATTACGCTTATTGTGCACATGCCTTAAAAGAAAAAGAAGCAATTCCTGGGTTTCCTAGAATTATAGTAAAGAGAAAATCCAAAGAAGTAATTACAACAAAACAAGTTCTTTTCCTCAATGATTTTTATATAAAATTTCTTAACTGACTTAACATGAAACACACACTTGGAATAAATGTTTCCTTACTTACTGGTTCTTCCTTAACAACAAGGCATAAATCACCATCACTGCTCCGGGTACCAAATCCATTTAAAGAGGATCCAACCAAAAAAAGTCTGCTTTCTAGAGAAACAGAAAAATTTTATAAGATTATTTAAAATATAAAATAGGAATACATATAAATAAAGGGCATGCAAAATAGGGAAACATACGTGGAAATAACAGTTGAATTTCTCTTTGCAGCTCTGTTCGACAGAGTTCTTTCTTCTTTAAATCACTTATTTGCTGCTGACATGTTTCAAATAATTCCAGTATCTGCTGACTCAGCTTGAATCCACCGCCAAAAAAGGGTAAAAGTTTTGTTCAGAAATGTAAAAATAATTACCATACTGAGAAGAATAAATCAATTCTACTGAGTCTTTTTAAAACATATATTATTTTCTTAACACTTTCCAATACGAAGTTACTGTTACTCAAGTACTCATTTACAAGCCACAGAAAAGTATAATCACAGATAACTCATAACTAGCACAATCCATGGGTCAGCAAAGTACGACCCTTGGTTACTGTTTTTGTATGGCCCACGAGCAAAGACTGGTTTTTACACTTTTAAAGAATTATAAAAGCAAACAAATAAATAAGACGTTGCAACAGAAACCACATGTGAGAAGCAAAGCCTAAAATAGTTACTATCTGGCCCTTTAAAGAAGTTTGCCCAAGCCCTGGTATTCACTCAGGAATACCAAATAAAACAGACTTTAGAAGTCCCTGGTCTTCTATGTTCATGCAAACTACCCTCCTTCCCCATTTTTATAATGCTACCCTGAACCCTGGCTTCATGTTGGCATCTACTGACTACCCTGTTTATCTACTATGATCTGGTTCACACTTTCCCCTCTAGCCCAAGTACTGCCATCACCATAGGTGATTTCCTTATCTGTAATGGGCTACATATCACAACATACTCCATTTCTGGACTTTTTTTACTCCAATATTTTTCATTAGTGTACAGTACCACAGCTATAATGTGGTCTTTACAATAAACTATAACTGCTCTAGCTCTCAAATTTTAAATTCCAATATACCACTGGCTTCAATCTCCTGTTTAACACTCACTTTCTTACTCCCCTTCTTATACCTACTCTAGAACCATGAGAGATCTAGATTCCCTTGAATCCTCCCTTTTCTTTCAACCCATCAGTACCTAAATGGTGTGATTTCCTTCCCTATGCAATCTATACCCAGCAATGCATACCCTGAACTACTCTTACCATGCCTTGGCAACAATATCCCCTTGTCATGTTCTAGTACCTGTCCTACTAAATCCTAATCTCAGGTCAATACAAAAACCACCTTCTCTGCTCTCACATCTAAGCTGTTTTGAGATAAAACTGAAAAAAATTAAATCACAAAATTGGAGTCTTTCAAATTTATAGTCTAAGGGTCAGTTCGAGGTTGGCCCTTAGCAACACTCGGCAATTACTTCCAAGTCTCTGGTTAGATACAGCTCCTGATTTTCACCATACCATTCCAAAATCTTTACTACCTTCCTCAAATCCTCTGAACTTATCTCACTTTCTCAAGCAGATAATCTCACATTAAAGTTTACTAAGAAAATTGAGAATACCAGATGTGATATTCCTCAGCCTCCTAACCACAGACCTACAAATTAACATATCTGAATGAAATTTCATCTCTTTACTTCTCCTGTCAGACAAACTATTCTCTCTTTCCCTGTTCAAAGCTAATCTCTCTACTAATAATTTTGTATCCAAGCCTTTTGGTCACCTTAATGGCACAGATACCTCCATTAGTTTTTCAGTCTCACTCTTACATTTTCAATCTCTCCCTCTCTAGGACTTCCATATAGTCCATGACCAGGCAAAAGTATCATCTATCATTTAAAACATTTTCTTTTATCATATTTGGAATACTCATTTTAAGAAAGCAGAGGCATTCTGGGCAACTTGGAAATAAAAGACATAGTTTTCCCTCTTGAACCCCAAATATGAGTAGTTAGAGCCAAACACCAATGCAGCAAGACCCACATGGTATCAAAAACAATAAGAGGAAAGGGAATGGGATTTTAGTCCTAAAACCAGAATACCCAGAAATCAAATTATCTATAGGTACTACCTTTTACTCCAAGCCCCACAAACTGAGGGGTCTAACTAGATGTGGAATAGCAGCCAAAACTGGCAAGGAGCTTCACAGGCTACAATTCATAAGTAAATGCAAGGAGTCGCAGAAAGATAAGAATCTCAAAGCTAAATGACAAAGACAAAGCAATGTACCAAGCAGAAACTGCCAGGAAGAAAAAGCTAATCTAGGCAGTACAGGGCCATAGGGGCAAAGGAAAGTTCTAGAATGATTCTGACTTCCACAGGGCATATGACAATGTCTGGAAACATTTTTGGCTATCAAAATGGGGGGGTGGGGAGGGAAGGGAATCTACCTACTGGCATCTAGTAGGTAGAAGCCAGAAATGATGCCACTGAACATTCTACAATGCACAGGACAACTCCTCCACAGCAAAGATTATCTGGCCCAAAATACTAATAGCACAACGGATAAAAAAAACTCCTGGTCTAGATAAAAGTAGGAAAATTAGAAGAGAAAAGGTTCTCCAGAAGTATATTTCTGAATACCATATAACAACAGAGGAGGAAGAGTCCTAGACCAACCTACCCCCTCTAAAAGTATTACAGAAAATGTCATCTCATTTAAACACAAATAACAGGGGGGGAAACTTTAATCTTAGAAAGAGAGGTAAGAATGAGAGAGGAAAGAAAAAAGTATTTGAAGAAATAATGCCTGAAAAAGATTCTAATCAATTCCCAAATTTTTTTTTAAAAATGAGAATAGGCTGGGCATGGTGGCTCACGCCTGTAATCCTAGCACTTTGGGAGGCTGAGGCGGGAGGATCATTTGAGCTCAGGAGTTCGAGACCAGCCTGAGCAAGAGCGAGACCCCGTCTCTACTGGAAAAAAAAAAAAATAGAAAGAAATTAGCTGGACATCTAAAATATATATATATATATATATATATATACATATACATATATATATATATGTATTAAAAAAATAGCCAAGCATGGTGGCACATTCCTGTAGTCCCAGCTACTTGGGAGGCTGAAGCAAGGATTGCTTGAGCCCAGGAGTTTGAGGTTGCTGTGAGCTAGGCTGACGCCACGGCACTCTAGCCCGGAGAACAGAATGAGACTGTCTCAAAAAAAAAAAAAAGAGAGAGAGAGAATAAATAGAGTAACAGTCCTACAGATACTGAAGCACACCAGAAAGATATGTCCATAAAACTGATGAAATTTTTAACATAATATAAAAACCAAAGCCTTTTCTCTCATGTTTTAATTTTCTTTAAAAAAGACTAAAGTACATACACTAGCAACAAGCAAGTGGAAATTTACTTTTTAAAAAATTCACAACAGCAGGAAAAAGCATGAAATATTTAGAAATATATTCACCAACAGATATGTAAGACTGAGAGATATACTATGTTCACAGTTCAGAAGACTATTGTTAAAGATGTCAATTCTTCCAAAACTGATCTGTAGATTCAATGCAATCAAAATCAAAAGCCCAGAAATAGCCAAGCACGGTGGCATGTGCCTGTTTTCCCAAGTACTCAGCAGACTCAGCTACTCAGGAGACTGAAGTGGGAGGATCACTTGAGCCCAGAAGTTCAGGAAAAGAAAAAGAAAAGCCCAGACTTCTTCCAAAAAAATGATAAAATAATTTTGAATTTTATTTGGAAAGGCAAAAGACCAAGAACAGCCAAGAAAAAAGAAGAAAAGAGTTGAAGAATTTACCCTCCCTGACTTCCAAATTTACTATAAAGCTACAATAATCAAGACAGTATGGCATCGGCCAAAGAAAAAGGTCAAAAGAACAGAACACTAAATATCTATAAATATAATGACTGGAATTTGATTCAAAACTACTGAGAGAGGCAGGTATAAATGAAATAAGATTGGCCAAGGTGGGAGGACTGCTTGAGGCCAGGAGTTTGAGACTGACAGGATAGGAGTTCAAGACCAGCCTGGGCAATAGCAAGACCCTGTTTCTACTAAAAATAAAAAAGAAATTAAAAAAAAAAAAAAGAAAGAAGATTGATCATATGTTGGTAATTGTTAAAACTGAGTGATATGAGGATTTACGATACCTTATTCTCTCTACTTTGGCATATGGTTTGGTATTTTCCATAATAAAAAACTAAAAAAAAGGTGTCCATGTTTGTAATAAATTTAAAAGTAGCTAATATAAAATTTTAAATGATACTTGAAGGATTAAGTTTTATTCATCTAGAGCAGGAATTGGCAAACTATGCCTATAGGCCAAGTATGACCTCTGACCTGTTTTGTAGGGCAGCAAGCTAATAATAATAATTATTTTAAGCAATGTTAAAATAACATTTTAAGCACTGTTAAAAATAAAAGAAAAAAAGAGGTCCTATGTAGCACACATACCTTAAAAATTTATTATATGGACCTTTTGTCAATCCCTGATCCAGAGAATCAGTTAGGCAGATGAATATAACCCTAGAAGTCATAGCAGGTACTCAATTTTCATTGAATAATGAAAGAAAGAAATTCCTTTACAGCAATGCCCAAACTTTATGATGTTTATAAAGTTCTTTCATCTGAATGACCATGTTTAATGTAGAAACATTCAAATGTGAAAAAAATTTTTATAGTTACATTGAAAATATGAAATTCCATATTCTTGTTCCTCTCCCTTTTTCACATGCATGGAAACATTTTTTCTTTCCCGAGATCTAATTAAGTTTTTATATGAAAGAATTCTCTTCACTACATAGCCATTTACTTAGGGATTCTATATTATCGAATCAGGTTACTTTACCCTAGAACAGACATAGACAAAGAAGAGTCCAGATGAGAAAAAAACTCAAAAGAAATGCACATACATCCTGAAACAAGACTGCTGTTGCTTAATTTAGAGAAATATTTCAAGAGATATCTCAATGTTCTTGTAATTCTAAAATAAGGGTGCAGGAAGATAAAGAAAATGAAATATCTTTGGCTAAAATCATATATGATTTAGATCACATATGTAATACCAAGCTGACTTATGCATAATGGCACTTCAAGAATTTAATTTTATTTTGTTTAATTCTAGAGTAAATTTTTCCTTGTTTTTAGTTTAAAAAATATTCATAAAATATTCATAAAACAGATTATTTTAAAGTTGTTCAAATCACTGCAATACTACCTATTTAGGCTGCCTGCAAAGATCTATCATTTTAAAATTAACTGTAGAAGCAATCTATTTCTCACTATAAGTATAGCTGCTCAAAATTATACAAATAAATAACCTATATATGGTTTAAAATATTTATTTCTTCCAAATTTAAATGTTCTGCCAGTTCCTTAAAAAATTAAACATATATCTACCATATGACCCAGCAATTCCACTTGTAAGTATAAGCCCCAGCAAAATGAAAGCACATGCCCATACAAAGACTTACACATAAATATTCATAGTAGCTTTGTCATAGCCAAAAATCTAAAAGAAGTCAAATGTCCATCAATGGGTGAATGAATAACCAAATTGTGGAATATCCATACAATTGGATACTCCTCATCAATAAAAAGGAAAGAACTATTGCTACACATTGCAATATAGATGAATCTCAAAATAACTACATTGAGTAAAATAATCCACAACAAAAAAGAGTGCATACTACATGATTCTACTTGTATAAAGTTCTAAAAGATACAAATAATCCATAGTGCCAGAAATAGATCAGTATTTGACCAGAGAATGGGAGAGGATTGGGGCAGGAGAGCGGGATTACCAAGTAGCATGAGGACATTTTTGGGGTGATGGATATGTTCACTACTTTCACTGTGGTTATGGTTTCATGGGTATACACACATGTCAAATTTAACAACTTGTACACTAAAATATGTGCATTTATTGTATGTCAGTTAAACTTCAATAAAGCTGTTAATTTTAAAATTTAAAAACAACCAAATTTAAATGTTCATTTTCCTTAAAAAATTTGTTTTAACTTGTCCTCAAAGTCAAGCTCAAATTAAATCACCAACAAAATTATCACTGTCTGAGGTCAACACAAGCCATCAGGACAAATAAAGTATGGGTTTAGATTTAGAAAAGTTTTTAAATATATCAATATATAAAGCATTCACATGACATTTCACATGGTATAACTTTCACATGGTATTCTCAGCAGTTTCACCATCTGTCCCTGTTAGCTGGGTCCTCACACAAAAGAAAATGAGAAAACCTTTTAGCTGGGAACACCAAGAACTGATCATATACTCTAATATACAAAAAATGGTAACTCTTTTGTCCAAATGTAAGTGCTATCTACAAATAACAAACACAAATTAGCAATGAGCTTTCAAAAAAAGAGAAATAAAATTAAATATGGTCCAGAAAGCAGGTCATTAGCTCACAAAACATTTCAATAAAAACTACCAATTCCTCACACTCTCTGGTTGCCTTAATCTTTGTTACACATGTAACTACTGAAAGAGCTCTTTTGAGTAAAATAAAGCTAAATGCGTAATAAAAGTTTAAATTCATTCTTGAAGCTAAATTCCCTCTCCCTTATAATGAACCAATTCTAAAATAAAATAGAATCAGAAAAATGTCATGCCTAAAGCAACCCATTCCTTGTTAGCGTGTTAAATTATTATGTTTTTGTGTGTGGACAGAATGTGAAGTTTTTTTAGTTTATAAACTGGCAGGTAAAGAAGGAAGTTTAGGTTATGGATTTTGCTCCCCCTGAAGTTTGACTGCTTTAAGCACATGCTATTACCTGAACTTGGCAAGGAACAACTTTTAGTAGGCATACTAAAAGGAGGATGGGAACAAAACAAAAAACAACAGCAACAACAACAAAAGGAAAACACACTTTCACTTGATACCTTTTGTGCTGAGTTCTGGTTTAGATGTTCTATGTAAATTTACATCTCAGTGGCTTTTAAATTTTTTGACAGACACATACCTTAAAAAGAGAGAACCTCTTAGAGATCTGTAAGACAATTGTCCCCTAACTGTTCTTCCAAGGATACCAAGAGGCTCCACACAATTTGCCACTTTCCAAAATTAAACATTATACAAGAAATTTTGAATATTCCTTTGCAATTATCTTTATTCTTTTTTTACAATCTGTTTGTTTGTTTGTTTGTTTGTTTGTTTTGAGACAGAGTCTCACTCTTGCCTGGACTAGAGGGCCATGGCATCAGCCTTGCTCACAGCAACCTCAAACTCCTGGGCTCAAGTAATCTTACTGCTTCTGCCTCCCGAGTAGCTAGGACTACAGGCATGTGCCACCATGCCCAACTAATTTTTTTCTATATATTTTTAGTTGTCCAGCTAATTTCTTTCTAATTTTTTAATAGAGACAGGGTCTCGCTCTTGCTCAGGCTGGTCTCGAACTCTTGAGCTCAAACAACCCGCCTGCCTCGGCCTTCCACAGTGCTAGGGTTACAGGCATGAGCCACCATGCCCATCCCATATTTTTATTTTATAATCAGTACCAAGAAAATCTCTGCCTAACCTCAGCAAAATTCAAAATCAACCAAATCAACTCATATAATATCTTCAATTAACCAGAATTTCCAAAGAACAGTTGTAATACTGTAGAAGGAATTCAGGGACTTGGATAACTGATTCCTCTACAGCCTCTTTTTTGTACAGGAAACCACATATTCACCCAAAAGCTAAAGTAAAATAAAAAATTCAGAAATGTAACTCAGATTTCCAATTTAAAGAGTTCTGTTTGTTAATACAGCAATTTGAAAAACAAAGATTTTTAAAACTGAGAAAAAAATTTAAACTCAGAGGGTACTCATTTTCAAAATTCAATCTTTAGGTTTACAAAACACAAAGTATGAATCCTCGAAGTAGTTAAGAAAATTCTACTAACAAAATCTTTCCCTGGAGCTGGCAGATTTACCTCACTGATTTAATATCAGATGAACTTTCACCATGAATACGACAATAATTTTCCTACATCCATGCTTGCTCCACGTCAATCTGCTCTCTACAGTGCAGTCAAAATAATCTTTTTACCTCATCTCTTCCCTCCTTTAAAAAAAAAAACAAAAAAAAAACCCTAAATAGGTTACTGCTGTTCTTAGGCTGAAGACCAAAATGGTGTACAAGTCCTTCCATGATCTGACCCTCCACCCACACCTCCAACCACTCTCCCTCTAACTCACCAACCTAGCCTTCCTGACCATCTTTCAGTTCTTTTGTTGTATACTTCATGTTCTTTCTGCATTAGGACCTTAAAACATGCCATTTCCTCTCTCTAAAGTATTCTCTTCATCCTTCAGAACTCAGCTCAAATACTATCTCCTTTAGGAGGCTTTCCCTGAGACCCCATTCTCTTTGCACTCGGTGATTTTCCTTCATAGCACTTACATAAATACAACCATTATTTGCATGACTATTTTCTCTCTCACTGTAATTGTATATAAATGGTAAAGAGACCATATATGCTTAGCACAACATTGTACCTTCCATGTCTAACACTCACAAATATTTGCTGAATGCTAAATAAATAAAAGATCTAATCTACCCCAGGAGTTTCAATTGTCACTTTCATTGCAAGTGTCTTAAGGATCCATTACCTCTGGCCCTGACCTTACTTTTGAACTCCAAACATACTGTCAGTTCAGTTGCAAGACATTTTCCTACAATACCAATTAGCTTATACATAACTGGTAAATGAGGAAATGTTATCAATATAACTGATTTGTATGTGAGCTGAAATTGTAGAATTATTAATATAAACTTCATGAAAAAGAAAAAAAGCACTCAGTATGCAGTCTTTATAAATCTAAGATAAGCATCTGCATCCAGGATTCTTGCTCAAGAAAGCATACCCCTAGTCTCAAGCAGTTATATGCTGGTGCATTTCCTTTTGTCTCTACCTTAACAGCAGCCTCACTGACTCAGAGCTCCATTTTTAACTGCCTTGTCTCGGTGCCCACCACAAGCCAGCATCTCAAATCTATTTTGTACATTTTTAATATCCCCTGCAGCAGCATCCAGCCATGCTAAGCTGCCTGCTTGGTCTATTCAAGTTATTTCCCAGGATATCAATTATTATTCTTGACAGTGTTCTAGTTACAAAACTGTTTAGGTTTGAGTAGTCTGCTCCAGCTCTATTTCCCATAAGCCCTATATGCTTAGCGTGCAATTTGCAAACATGAGGTTTCTCAAGAGCACAAATGTTTTACAGCAGATTTTCTCATAGTTCCAAGTATGTCTTGACTATTTCCTCAATCAGCTTATATACCCAAAATCTAGGTTTCTTATCTCTGTTTGTAGCCCAGAATCAAATCACTGGAGTCACTCATGTATCTTTCTTCCTCTCTTCCCTATATTCAATTATTCCAAACATTCTATCAATTTTCCCGATGCATTATCTCACATCTTTTTCACTACCCTCTGCCATAACTGAAAGCTTCAGCACCTCTCATCTGAATGAATTTAACTGCCTTTAGGGTAATCATCCATCTTCCAGGTACACCTCATTACAAACCAAACTCCACTATACTGTAAGAACTATCTAAAAATACAAATCTCATTGTGCTATATCTCTACTCAAAAGCCTTCACCAGCACTCCACTGTGCATTTCGAGGCCCCAAACACTGCCCCACTTTTATCTCATACTGAACCCTCCATTCACTTTACACTCTACAGAGATAAACAGAGGTAAACCATACAAACTGTTGAACACATTGCTGGTAGACACTCAATAAATATTAGTTATTATTGTCACAGATTAACTGGTACTATAGTCAGTTCTAACAATGTCATCTCCCTACCCTTGATTTTAAGCATCTTAAGTTCCTCCTCTTTTCACTTTTAAAGACAAGAGTCAAATCTCAGTTTTGCCATTTACTAGCAAGTTATTTAGCTTTCTGAGCCTCAAATTAGGATAACATCCATGACATGGTGTTGCTGAAAAGACTAAACAACATAGCATATGTAGAATGCCTAGAAGAGACATCAATAAATGTTAGCTTTCTTAAAAAGTGTCCACTTAAAGAATGAACACAGAACTAATTGCTTGCTTGCTTTCTCCTACAACTAGACAGGTACAGAGTAGCACCCAAAGAAACTAGTTCCACTACAAACTCTATCCCTCTGGGTTAAATCCCTAATTCTAAAAAAAAAATTAGATTTAGGACAATCTTTTTCTATATGACTAATCAAAAAAAGTCACTGATATGGAACTACACCAGACAATTTATACTGATTAATGTTAATTATGTTGTTAAATTAATATTGAACATTTGTCTAGTCCCAATGCAGAACTAGTATTTAGTTAGTTCTAATAGTTAACTATTATAAATATATAAATACATGCAAAAATATAAAGAACTTTTCAGTATCATAATAAACACCATAAAAAACAGGCCTACCAGCATTCATGTATTAAAAATGCACAGATAGTAAAAAGTTTTTTATACATTCATCCAAAGATTTGTCCTGATTTGATTTATACCACAGATTTCACATTATAGCATTACAAGAGTTTCTTTAAAATGAGAAACCAAAGAAAAGAGAAAAAAATGGGGAAAGGGAAGGGAGGAAAAATGGTAAAAAAAAAAAAAACCCAAGTTGGTCTTTTCTCATTTTACTTTTGGTTTTTTCCTCTCTCCCACTGGTTTTGCCTGATTGTTTTTTCCTATTCCATGGTAACAACAACAACAAATTACAGAGTGGGGGGTGGGGGAAAAACAGTCTTGTCAATAAATTGTGCTGGGACAACTGGAGCAACTGCAAAAGAATGAAGTTGGACATCCCTACTTTACATCATATACAAAAACTAACTCAAAATGGAACAGAGTCCCAAATGTAAAAACCAAAAACTATAAAACTCTTAGAACAAAACATAGACATTAATCTTTGTGACCTTAAACAATGGCTTCTTACATATGCCACCAAAAGCCCAAGCAACCAAAGAAAAACAGATAAATTTGACTTCATCAAAATGAATAGTATGGCCAGGCACAGTGGCTCACACATGTAATCCTAGCACTCTGGGAGGCCGAGGCAGGATCGCTTGAGCTCAGGAATTGGAGACTAGCCTGAGCAAGAGTAAGACCCCATGTCTACTAAAAATAGTAAAAATTAGCCAGGTGTGGTGGTGCATGCCTGTAGTCCCAGCTACTCAGGAGGCTGAGGCAACAGGATTGCTTGAGCCCAGGAGTTTGAAGTTGCTGTGAGCTAGGCTGACGCCATGGCACTATAGCATGACAGAATTACGACTCTGTCTCAAAAAAAAAAAAAAAGAAAAGAAAAGTTCTTGTGCTTCAAAGGACATCAACAAGAAAGTAAAAAGACAAGCCACAGGATAGAAGAATATATTTACAAATCACGTATCTGATAAGGATCTAGGATAAAGAACTCTTACAAATCAACAATAAAAAGACAAATAACCCAATTAAAAAATGGACAAAGGATCTGAATAAAAATTTCTCTAAAGAAGATACACAAATGTTCAGCAAGCAAATGAAAAGATGCTCAACATCGTTAGTCATTAGGGAAACACAAACCAAAATCCTGATGAGATACCATTTCATACCCATTAGAATGGCTATAATCAAAAAGAAAAGACAATAGCAAGTGTCACAAGTGTCAACAAGGATGTGGAAAAACTGCAGCACCGATACACTGCTGATGGGAATGTAAAATGGTGCAGCCACTTTAGAAAACACTTCAGCAGTTAAAAAGTTAAACATTTAGTTCCTGCATGTTCTCTCTTATAAGTAAGAGCTAAACTTTGGATACTCATAGTCATACACAATGGAATAATAGACACTGGAGACTCCAAAGAGTGAGGCTGAAAGAGGGATGAGGGATAAAAAATTACCTACTGGGTACAATGTACAATGTACACTATTCAGGTGATGAGTACACTAAAAGCCCTGACCTGACCACTATATAATATGTCCATGTAACAAAACTGCACTTGTACTCACTAAACATACTGAAATTTTTAAAAAAATAAACAAACATAGAATTACCATATGACCCAGCAATTTCATTCCTAGTTATACATCCAAGAGAAATGAAAACATATGACCATGCAAAAATTTGTATACAGATATTCACAGCAGCATTTTTCCTAATAGCCAAGAAGTGGAAACAACCCAGAAGTCCGTCAATTGAGGAATGCATTAACAAAATGTGGCATATCCATACAATGGAATATCATTCAGCTATAAAAAATGACATACTTATACATGCTACAATATGGATGAACCGTGAAAACATGGCAAGTGAAAGAAGCAAAATACAAAAGCCCACATATTGTATGATTCCACTTATATGAAATCTCCATAATAGGAAAATCCATAGAGACAGAAAATAGATTAGCTGTTGCCAGAGGCAGGAAGGGGGATATAGGGAAGCTACTGCTATTGGGTTCAAGGTTTCTTTTGGGGTTTTGTAAATATTTTGGAATTAGTGGTGATGGTCACGCAACTTTGTGAATGAATATACTAAAAACCACTGAATTGTACACTTTAAAAGGGTGAATTTTATGGTGCAGTTATAACTCAAAGAACAAAAGAATCTATCAACACAACTAAGGAATGAAGCAGGTGTTGATTTTCTGGCCCAAGATTTTCTGTACACTTACTATGTTCCAGACCTATACTGCTTGCTAGGAACCCAAAGATAAGTGAAACAAAGTCATTCTATTCTCTTCAGGCTCCTTCTCCTTAGCCTACAAACATATTTCTCAAGAGTGGAGCAGCTTTGAAAATACAAAAAACAGCAAGTGTAAACCATAGAAAACATGAGAGAACACAGATATTTACATTATAAACCCCCTCAATTACCTAGAAGGTTTTATTATTATTTATGTTTCACTAAATATGGGGGAAGGGAGAGATATGTTTTGAATATTAGGTATTAAATAACTTGTTCCCCAATGCTGACAATATTCCAAATATTCATTTGGAATGAAAATATTCATTTTCCAAAATTATTAAACAGTTTCATTTCATTCACGTGAATGTTTTTTACAAATGATATTTTTGATAAATCTTTCTTATTCGTATCATTTTGATATATTACTTCTTCAGTGACTACTGGATTCTCTATTTTTGACATTCAAAAACCTCATGATAAACACAAATATTCCAAAAGAAAGTGCTTAACATTGCATTTCATAACCAAATGAAAACTTTTTTTTTGTAATAAGAACAAGTAACAAGACAGCTCTTTAAAAAATCAAATGCTTTGGGCTCAAATCCTAAATTTTTATGAATTACAAAATCTGATTTCCTAATAAGCTATATTTCTACAAAAGAACAGCTAACAAAAATCAAAGTAATATTTTCACAGAAAATTGGGTTAAATAGTACTTTAAACAGTGCAAAAATGGCATGTTCTACTTAGTCCAGGACATTAAGTATCTCCGATTTTTTTTTTTAGACACAGGGTCTCGCTTTATCACCCAGGCTGGAGTGCAGCCTGGCCACTGGCACGATCATAGCTAACCGCTGCAACCTGGAACTCCGGGGCTCAAGTGATCCTCCCTGCCTTAGCTTCCTGCATAGCTGGGACTATAGGCAAGAACCACACCTGGCTAATTTTTAAATTTTTTGCAGAAATGAGGTCTCACTATGTTGCCCAGGCTGGTATAGAACTCCTGGCCTCAAGCAATACCCCCACCTCAACCTCCCAAAGTGCCAGGATAACAGGCATAAACCACAGTGCTTGGCTATTTCTGATTCTTTTAATACATTATTTATATTAAATTCCCAGAAGGCAAAACTAAAATCTAATTATTACCTTATCTTTGGCCTCAGGAAGTGTGATTTCTCTAGGTTCTAAAAATGGTATCTCCCGAAAAGGTGGAGCACATCTGACTATATCTGGTACATAGTGTGTCTGAAACAATGGTGGCATTGAGTATCTTCGTTCACCTGATAAAGGCACTATCTGGTTAATTAGAGTTGGCTCTTGGTGGGGTGAATGGAAACGCTGCCGTTTACCGTCAAGAGGAAGGTTTTTTTCATCACTTAATCTCCTGAAAACAAGCAATATACCTTAGTGATTAAAGATACAACTTTCTGATAACAAACAAAAAACAATTAAAAATACATAAATATCATTAACAGACAATGAAAATATTATGACTCTTTCAGTAAGCCCTCATTATTAGCTCTATATGGATCTTAAAAATAATCATTTTCAGCACAATGCCTCTCAACCTTAGAAAAAATCAGTAGTAACAATGCATATAGAAAAAAACACACATATATATTGGGGTTAGTTTCCTGCATTTGAATTACCCCAATGTTTCATCTCAGCAGTGAAAACTTTGTAGGAAAATTTCTACTTATAGAATTACTAAGAATAAAAGATCCAAACTGTAACATAAGGAAGATAAGATTGAGCCGAGTGCTACATATAAAAAGTGCTCTCTGAATATACCTATGTTCTCATTCATCAGTAGAAAAGACCAAATTAAGGGACATTTACTTTTTTTTGGTTGGTTTGTTTATTTTGGTTTTTGTTCTGTTTTTTTCTGAGACAGGGTCTCGCTCTGCCACCTAGGCTGGAACGCAGTGGCATGATCATAGCTCACAGCAGCCTCCACCTCTTGGGCTCAAGTGATCCTCCTGCCTCAACCTCCCAAGTAGCTGGGACTACAGGCACATGCCAAAATGCCAGGCTATTTTATTTTTCTTTGTAGAGATGGGGGTGTCTCAATATGTTGCCCAAGCTGGTCTTGAACTCCTGGCCTCACACAACCCTCGCACCTCGGCCTCCCAAAGTGCTGGGATAACAGGCGTGAGCCACCATGTCCAGCCTAAGACACTTACTTTTTAAAAAGCTATAATGACACTGGGCAACTGAGGAAATCTGAAAATGAAGTGCATTTCAGAGTATAATATTACATTAACATCAAATTTCTTTGGCACAATCAATGTATTTTGGTTATCTAGAAGAATACCCTTGTTTTTATGAGGAATAAACTCACATGCTTTGGGGTAAAGTAAAATGATGTCAATAACTTTCTTCTGTTTGGTTCAGATAAAAAAAAAGTGTAAGGGTAAGAAGAGAAAGAGGCAGAGAGAATCAAATGTAGCTAAACTTTAATGGATGAATCTAGGCAAAAGGCAAACATGTTCACTGTATTATTCTTCAAGTTTTTCTGGAGGTTTGAAAATTTTCAAAATAAGGTAGTGCGTGGTGGCTCACATCTGAAATCCTAGCACACTAGGAGGCCAAGGCAGGTGGATCGTTTGAGCTCAGGAGTTCGAGACCAGCCTGAGCAAGAGCGAGACCCCATCTCTACTAAAAAAAATAGAAAGAAATTAGCTGGACAACTAAAAATATATAGAAAAAAACCAGCCAGGCATGGTGGCGCATGCCTGTAGTCCCAGCTACTCGGGAGGCTGAGGCAGTAGGATTGCTTGAGGCCAGCAGTTTGAGGTTGCTGTGAGCTAGGCTGACACCATGGCACTCTGGCTGGGGCAACAGAGTGAGACTCTGGTCTCAAAAAAAAAAAAAAGAAAGAAAGAAAGAAAAGAAAACACAGAGGAATAACCAAAGGAGGACACACAGAGAAGGCAGCCACCTACAAACCAATGAGAAAGGCCTCAGAAGACAACAACCCTGCTGACACCTTGATCTTGGAATTCCAGATCCCAGAATTGTGAAAAAATAAATTTCTGTTGTTTAAGCCACCCAGTATGTGGTACTTTGTTATGGCAACCCTAGCAAATGAATACAGAAGGCCATCTGATTTAGTTAAAAAATCTCAATTAAAAAGTTTTCTGAAAAAATATAGCTTCATTCCATCTAAAACTTATAATAATGGCAGGAATAAATCAACAAAAGAGCCCCTAAAATTCTTAAAACACATAAAAATTTTTAAATTCCGTGACTGATCACATAGGTCTCAGAAAACAAAATTTAAGACATAGTGCCCATACATTTTAATACAAGGTACATTGTTACACAGTTCTCAGAAATGCAAAAGTTTCTTCTAAAATAATTGAGAAGTACTTACTTCCTTCCTCGAAATAATGGAGAAGCTGAGGTCTGTACTGGACTGACATTTCCATATGTCAGCTGCTGTAATGACACAGCTCTAGACAAACTATCAAAAAGAAAGAAAGAACAGTGGTAATATACTACTATTAATATCCATTAAATACCATTTTCCTTAAAAACAAGAAGTGATGACATTTTCTCTACTTTTAAATGCTTCATATAAGGGTTTATGTCAAAAAGAAAACTAAATTTACCAATGATATGGGTCAAAATATCACCATACTTACTCTGCATTCTGAAAGTTGAACTGCGCATCTATAAGCTGCTGGTGTGAATAAAGAGCTGGTGACAGGGTGAAGAAGTTATTATGTTGTTGATGGTTTGGAGTGAAGGGTGGCCGACCCAAAATTGAGTTTGGGAACATGCTCTTGTTCACTGAAAGTGAGCATGTATTCTTCTACCTAGGATAATTTTAAAAGACAATACTAAATTATTATAGCTTAAAGATACTGAACTCTTTGATAATTCTTGTATACAATTTAAAACAATTAGTTACCAAGTTACAAATTTCATTTGCAAAGTTAGTTTTTAAAGTTTAAATAACTCTCTTAAGTTCCACTGTAGATAATAAAAATCAAACTTACTAACAGTGAATTCTAAATCTAAACTAACCACATTATTCAAATAGCCAAATATATGCATATTCCTAATTTTCTGATGAATTTACCCTAATATAAAAACAAATCTTTTAAAAAATCAAGTTATCACCACATATTCTAATAAAAAAGAAACCATTCAAGAGAGATTTAATGAAACCCCACAGACTCTTACATTTATTCTCAATCTAATTTATACAAAGATATAAACCACTACATGACAACCTGATTGCTAGAATTTCGATCTTTCTGATCTAATTAAACAAGGCAAAGAATGTGTATTGCCTAACAATTTATACAATTCTGAGAATCTCCTCAAAGTCTACTTAATTTATATAAAAGATTTCTAATAAAATTGGGCTTTGTTCCACAGGAAGGGGGAAAAAACTATACAAAAGCAATCAGAACCCTTCATCAACCCAGGCAGAAGACTAGATATTTATTCTTTGCAATGACTGATACAGAGAGGCTACAGTCTTGCAAAGGATAGGATAAGGTAAAAAACTGAAAACAAGTATTAAATCAAGTCCACAAAGTAAAAATAGGACCCCCAGCTCACTTTCTTAAAGTGAGCAATTAGAAAACTCTTTCATGTAAAAAAAAAAAAGAGAGAAAAAGAGAGAGATTAAACTATATAATACGGTAACAAGAGAACTATAACTAAAAAAAAAAACAAAAAAAGAGTAACTATATATTATAGTAACAAGAGAATCTATAACATAGTTTAACAGTTGAGAGGCCACAAAGGAAAAGTCAAGCTAGGCTACCTGATCAGCCCCCAAGGAAGCCTACTAGTTGACAGGCCCCATCCACACATTTAGAGCTTCCAATTAGACTTCTAGTACCTCTCACTTAAAACAGATATCCAGCTTGGTGTGGTGTTTCACACCTGTAATCCCACACTTTGGGAGGCCAGGAGTTCAAGACCAACCTGGGCTTGGCTGGACGCAATGGCTCACGCCTATAATCCTAGCACTCTGGGAGGCCGAGGCGGGAGGATCACTTGAGCTCAGGAGTTCAAGACCAGCCTGAGCAAGAGCGAGACCTCTTCTCTACTTAAAAAACCAAAACCAAAACAAAACAAAACAAAAAAGACTAGCCTGGGCAACATAGCAAGACCTCATTTCTGCAAAAAATTATCTGAGCCACAGTGGTGAGCACAGCAGGCCTAGCTATTTGGGAGGCTGGGCTGGCCCGAGCCCAAGAGTTCCAGGCTACAGAAAGCTATGACTGTGCCACTGCTCTCCACCCTGGGCAACAGAGCAAGACCATGTCTCCAAAAAATGAATTAATTAAATTAAATTAAATAGACATCCATGGATCACTAGAAAGAAAAAAAAAAATCTAGGAATAAACAGAAACAATGCCAGGAACAGATGAACAATTATACACACAAACACACAAAAATCTGATTAATGAAAAGATATTGCATATATAAAGCATGGATATGCTATTTAAAAGAAAGGGCTCTTGTAAATTATAAAATTGAAAGCAGTACTATTCAGGAGAAAGTTAAAAGGTAACTCTGAGGAAAATTATTAGAATGAACAAAAAAGAAAAGTTAGTGAGGCAGGAAAGAGGCAGGACAACAGCAGGGAAAATAAAAGAGAATCAAACTATATGGTCCAACATCCAACATTATAACAGAAGATTCAGGAAGAACAGATAAAAGACAGAGGACATTGCCAAATAAAACAAGAAAATGTTCAGGACTAAAAGACACAATCCCCAGACCAAAAGGAACTAATGAGTACTAAGCACAGTAAAAAAATATATACATACCTAGGCATATTATGTTAAAATTTCAGAATATCAGGAAAAAGTTTATAAAATATTCCAGAGGGGGAAAATGTTATAAACAAAATGCTAGAAATCAGGCCAGTCATGGTGGCTCCTGCCTATAATCCTAACACACTGGGAGGCCAAGGTGGGCAGATCGTTTGAGCTCAGGAGTTCAAGACCAGCCTGAGCAAGACCGAGACCCCATCTATACTAAAAATATAGAAAGAAATTAGCTGGACAACTAAAAAAATAAAATAAAATATATATATATATATATAAATAAAAATTAGCCAGGCATAGTGGCACACACCTGTAGTCCCAGCTACTCGGGAGGCTGAGGCAGGAGGATTCCTTGAGCCCAGGAGTTTGAGGTTGCTGTGACCTAGGCTGATGCCATGGCACTCTAGCCGGGGCAACAGAGTGAGACTATGTTTCAAAAATAAATAAAGAATGAAAAAAAAAATGCTAGAAATCAAAATAGCACTGGACCTCTCAACAGCACATGACATGGACAAATGCCTTCAAAGCTCTGAGGAAAATGCTCTCAAGCTATAATTCTATACCTAGCTATACTATCAATGCAAGGGTAGAATAAAAACATTTTTAGACATGTATGATATTTAAAAAGAAAACCTGAGATCTAGAAAAAGGAAGATCTAGCCAGGCATGGTGGCTCATGCCTATAATCTTAGCACTTTAGGAGACAGAGATGGGTGGATTGCTTGAGTCTAGGAGCTGGAGACCAAGCTGAGCAACACAGCAAGACCCCATCTCTATTAAAAAATAGGAAAATTAGCCTGGCCTGTTGGCACACATCTGTAGTCCCAGCTACCAGGAAGCTAAGACAAGAGGATGGCTTGAGCTCAGGAGTTGGAGGCTGCAGGAAGCTATGATGTCACTGCACTCTAGCCTAGGCAACAGAGGGGGAGGAGGAGAGGGACTGGGAAGGTGAAGGAAGGAGGATAGAAGGAATCCAATATAGGGCAGAAACAAAGTAAATCCCCCAAGATGATAGTGAAGGGAAGTTAACAACTCAAATTAGAATAGGAGGATAGAGGGCTTCAAGAAGATAGCCAAGAAAAAAATTAACTGGTCGATTACCTGATATATTTGACCACAGAGAGAAGTTCTGCTAACAGAGCAGAAATCATTATAGAAATGCAGAAATCATTATAGAAATACAGAAAAGCAGCTAGTTAAAAACAAATTACTTTTTACATAGAGTGAATGTTGGGGGAGGGGAAGAAAAATAAATTTTTTAAAACAACCAAATTACTAAACCACAGAAAAAATACTCAAAATCAATCCTATCATATCCACTCATCTTAATCTCTGACTTGTTCAGAGGAAATGGACAAATACCTTGAATTAAGCAGCATTCCAGGGAATCCTTTATTAAAAGTACATTCAATAATCTTGGATTGCCAGATTCAAGACTAGCAATGAACACCTCGTTCTACCCTTTGCCCAGGTTCACACTTTCTTGGCCGTTTTTACTCTGCTTCCCTTATCTAACTTTCCATAAAACATAATTCCTACTCCACATGATTTATGAGAAACTGACAGTGACTACAATTCATTATAACAAATTTTGCTCAACATTTCATTTTGTTGGAATAGATACTATAAATCTAATCAATAGAAGGAATTTATATTCAGAAAAACCAGAAAAAATGTTCTATTTTCAGTTTTGTTTAAATCAGTTCATAGTTAAAAGTCTAGAGACACTTTTTATTTATACCCATAAATCATATGCTCTGCTTTTCCTCTGGAACCAAATACGGTCCTATACATATGCATTCAGATTTGAAGACCCAAAATGACATAACAGCCCAGGCCTCACCTTGTTTCTATACCATTACGAGGTCAAATCCAAACTAAGTCAAAAGGTGTCTTGTGGCCCAGAACTACTCTACGAAGTTAATAATCAAATTAACCCAGGCTTAAAAGTTTAGAATGATTCCATAGCCAAAAGTTTACTCTAGGGCAAATATCTAGTTTAGCCTATTTCAAATTCCCAGATAAGCAGCAAAACTTTTGGAGTCCCTTCAAAACAAAATATCTGTCAGGCTCTCTTTACAAAGGAGAATCTTGGCCCTCTAGTCAGGCTTTTAATCAGGCCAGCCTTCGAGTGGGGAGAATCATTCCTACGGAATTTAATCAATGAATAGCATTCATTCAATGCTCACCAACATAGATATCTTGAATGACCGACCATCTAGAAATGATATAGTAAATGAAAAGCCCATGAATTTCAGTTCCTTTTCTAATACATTTTCAACATTGATTGTGATAAAAATAAAAATGACACCAAAACAATAATCTATCATAAACGATATAAGGAATCATTTTTTAAACAGAATATAGAGTTACACAGGATAAAATCCAGTAAAACTATTACTATACCAGAATTAAGGGAATCTCCACTAAATCTGAAATCTTTGTTTTCTTTATATTCTGAATGAAAGACTTCCTAAATAGAGACGAGCTACACCAAACTACTCCAAACTAACTGTGGTAGCAGGTGACAAATTTTATGACACATTAATAAAATCCAGAAATTGGCAGCATACTTTCCTTACCTTAAAAGTTACCAGTTTCTCAATCTGTACTCAACTATAAAATAGCATAATCTAAGTAAATGTTGAAGTGTTTAAAACCGTTGTATTGGTTGGTACCTTAAGGAAGAACCTTAAAGATTGCTTCCTGACTAAATGGAATCCAGTGGGAAATTATACAGGTTTATTTATAAATAACCATACATGAGAAAAGGTAGTAACAGGGTACTTTACAAAATAATTCCTAGTAATATAGTATTTGGGCCTGTAATTTGGAACCTGGAATTTCTATCCTCAACTTGACCTCACCTCCAACTAGAGAACACTCAAGGTTATACAACTCCTTCATAAGGACTTCTTGGAAAGCAGAATCTACCTAGTATAAAAACCAGAACTGTACTGGTTAAACCAAGTTATTTGTCCACTTTGTCCAAATACCTTTGATCTACTAAACTCACTTCTTGTCTCCACAATACAAAAAGTCCAATTCCTAAACCCTGCTCATCCATTGTCAAAACCACCTTCAGTTTTTGAACAGAAAGTTCCTTTTTCTTAAGAATTCCAACCAAGTGTTTAAAAAAAAAGAATTTAGTAACATAGTTCCAAATGCCTGTTTCACATGAACCTATCTGTTACAGGACATTTCCAGACACAATTGTGGCTATTCACAGCAAGGAAGTAATGTTACTATTATTGGCTATTAATCAGTACAAATTAAGAGCCTTGGGGCTGTTAAACAGTACACATTAAAAGTCTCGTGGTACTGTACCATACAATATGATGGTATTTACAAAAGTAATATGTCATCTGCAATATAAAAACACAGATTTAGTGACCAGTTATGATCTCTTTCTTCACAAATCATACACTGCACATCGTTAACAAATTGCCAATTTAGCTTGAGTATTACAGCTTCTCTCTGTTTCTTCACTGTTCACCCTATTGGTAAACAACTATTTTAAACAAAGAGCTGAAAAAGATAAAACAAGACAAGGAATTTAGACAGCCCAGAAGTTGTGAGACACATAAACCTCTCGTGTTCCTACCTAGAGAGAGGAAGATTCTACCTACCAAGGCTGAACAGGAAAAGGGAATAGAACTATCAGACAGTCTTAACCTGGGCTTTTCCCCATAAAGTGAAAAATGGAGGCAACTTCACGCCATTTAATTAAAAGTCTTAAAGATAAAAGCCTCTTTAAGTTTTGAATTAATCCAGATATTTACCTTAGTTCTTCACCACCCTTTGAAACACCATGCAGGAGTCCCAAGACAATCTTCCTCTTTTGGTCCTGGATGAGGAAGCAGAAGGGAGGCGGGGGACGGGGGAGCAGGATGCGAGGAAGACAAAACGAGTGAAGAAAGTAAGCGATCCTAAGATTCTTCAAAAAGTACTGCAGCCTGAGGGCTGCCCGAAGTCTGGGATATCTAAGAGAAATTGCCGGAACCGCCCACGTAAAACAAAACACTAGTTTCCGAAAGTTTCCCGCGCCCCGCCCCCGACTTGGGCCTACACTGCCGCGTCCCTCTCCTAAACCCCCTAAACTTTGCAGGTGTCCTTGGGGAAGGACTAAGCAGGGCCTACCAGCACTGCCAGCCCAGGAGCTCCAAGGCCCGAGCGGCGACAGCCAGGCGTGCTCGGTCGTTAGCTTTCTCCCGAGCCAAAGGAGGTAGTGGTGACCCGCGGGATGGCTAGGCCACGCTCCCGCTCCGGCTTTCGATCTAAACCCCGGGCGCGGCTGCCAGGGGAGGAGCAACACAAGAAGAGGCAGAAACTGCACGGGTGTGGAAGGTTGGGGGCGGTGGCAAAAAAGCGGAAGACTAAAAAGTCGCCGAGAAAGCGGCGTAGTAAGCCCTGTCAGAGACACCCGGAAGATCGACGTGACCCGGATGAGAATACCCAGCGGGGAGCGAGAGGTCACACTTCCGGCAGCCACCTCGCCCCGTCCTGCGCGCTCTTTACTCAATTGCGCAGGCGCAGGACTACCGGGCTTTGGCCAGAGTTGGTTTCTCAGCGGCTGTCAGGGCAAATCGGGAAAGGACAAGGACTGACCTAAGACAAGGGGAGCTTGCCATCCGCTGAGGGCCGGCGACGGAGTGCTGTGTCCGGGCCGGGTGCACGATCTCACGTGTAGCTGCTCTTGTTCTGATAAACGTTTGCTACCAATCCTTCATGTGTCGGCGGAGTGACTCTTACCCAGAGAAGCTCTTTCTGAACCAGTTTTCCCCCCCACTCCTCTACACCGGATCAGTATTAAGCTTTATGTGTTGTTTTTCCCCTCCAGTAAACTTAAGAGCCGCTTTGGGACGAAAATGATTTATTTATCTCTAAAGCCGGGACTCAGCGCCCTGCTCATAATAATAATATGCATTAATAATTAGCAATAATAATTAGCATTCACTAATTCAAATATTTATTGGTAATTCTTCTTAAGTAAGGTTTAAAAGTTTACGGCAATATCTAAATTGTTTATTGCAAATTTGTTAACAGTATTTCTTTTTCTTTTTTTTCACACACACTCAACAGTATTTATTGTCCTTTTAATATCTATAAAATCTCATTACTGAAATTGGTAATTTGTGTCATCTTTCTTTTTTTCTTTATCAATTTGTTGAGAGGTTTAGCAACTTTAAGGATCTCAAATCTCAAAGCCTGCTCTTTCTTAGATTTTCTCTATTTTTCTATTTAGTTGATTTTTGCTTGTATGTTTATTATTTGCTTTCTTCTGATTTTAATTTTTAAAGTTTTTATGTTTTTCTAGTTTCTCAAAAACTGACATCATTGATTTGAGATTTTTGTACTTTAGGCATTTATGGTAGTATAAATCCCTCTGAAGTGCTTTAGCCCCATCCTACATATTTTGATGTATTCTGTTTTCATTTTTCTTCATTTTGAAATACTTTATCATTTCCTTACTGACATCTTTTTTGACCCGTGGGTTCTTTGTGTTAGTCTACAAATATAGAGGGATTTTCTGATTATCTTTCTGTTACCAATTTCTAATTTCATCCCATTGTGATCAGGGATC
>CAUYPO010142578.1:0-32791 GCA_963574435.1 Cheirogaleus major | reverse complement strand
CTCTACTAAAAATAGAAAGAAATTAATTGGCCAACTAAAAATATGTAGAAAAAATTAGCCGGGCATGGTGGCACATGCCTGTAGTCCCAGCTACTCGGGAGGCTGAGGCAGAAGGATTGATTGAGCCCAGGAATTTGAGGTTGCTGTGAGCTAGGCTGACACCATGGCACTCTAGCCCGGGCAACAGAGTGAGACTCTGTCTCAAAAAAAAAAAAAAGAAGTGTGTCGTTAGGTGATTTCATGTTGTGCAAACATCAAATTTAGATGGTAGAGCCTACTACATATAGGCTGTATGGTGTAGCCTATTGCTCCTAGGCTACAAACTTGTATTGCATGTTACTGTACTGAATACTGTAGGCAATTGCAACACAATGGGAAGTATTTGTGCGTCTAAACATAGAAAAGGTACAGTAAAAATACAATATTATATGCTGTATGTCATATATATGCATATGTCATATGTGTAGTCCATCTTTGAGTGAAACATCATTATGTGGCACATGATTATATATGCTTTCATTGGGTAGTTAAGAATACTATGTGTTTCTGTTTTGGGCTTTTTTCACTTAACTTTACAGCCCAAACATGTAGAAAATATTTCACGCACATATAGGTAGGGTGGTCAGGGTCTTTCCAGTCTTGTATTGTTGGGTATCCATGTGGTTGGGCTTTGCTGAATGTTTTTGTACCTGAGTCTTTGCATTTGTGGCTGGGTTCTTGGGTGGATCAGGTCCCTTGGCACATATCACAAACTGCTTTCCACATGGCTGTGTCATCTACCTTCCTACTGCAGCCCAGGACCCTCTCAAGACCTGAGAAATTTTTATTGAAATGTTTTTTCTACTTTTATAAGTGACGAGGTGTGTCTCTTCACTTTTTACATTTTGAAGTTATTTAGTGCATATGTGTGTGTGTCATTCCTCTTGTTTTTCCTGTTGGTTGGCTTTTTCACCTTTTTAAAATCCTTGATTCTCAACTAGCTTTCCAAGGTGTGAGCTTCCCTGTTACCGAGACAGAAAGGTGTGTCTTGGGCCTTGCTTAAGTGTCTGCTCTCGTTAAGAAACGCCCCAGCCCTCAGATTGCAGAAATGTGAAGTTCCTCCCTTCTTTTTATTTTTAATTTAATTTAAAAAAAGAAAACAGATTTTAGTCTTAGCCACTAGGCTACGCAGGTTCCTCTTTTCTAAACTTACTCCTTTTTCTTCACTTTTAGCATTTTATCCTAGACATTAAGAAGAAGGTAAATTTTAAACATCTGGTTTCTGATACTTGGTTTAAAAGGAAGAATCATTTCCTCCAGAACTGGTTAAGACCTGGTGAGCTGGCAGGAGCTTGGAGCCTGTGGGGTGGGCTCTTTTGTGAGAATTCCCCCGGGTGGCCGTGTCCATCCTGCTCCTCCAACCTGGGTGCTTCTTGGACTCATTGTGTCTTTCTGCTAATGAGACCTGGTACAGTGTTGATTTTTTACCTGTTCTCTACCATCCACCTGCATGGGTCTTGTGGGGGCCTGTGGCCTGCGTGTCTCTGAAGCCCTCTGCCTGGCACTCCCGGGGACCACCCACCTCAGCCAGCCCAGCCTAGTCACCCCTCACATGGAGCAGTTGGCAATGGTTGTACAGGGTAGGTGAGCCAAGTGTGTCTGAGCATTGGTATTAATTAAAATTGGCCTTTAAAGCTGATACTTCAGTTCCCCTGGGGGTAGGTTGGTGGGTTTCTGGTGACAGTTTTTGGATGGCAAATGGGTGGGTGGAGAAAGCACAGTTTCCCTTGAAATGGACATATGACTACATTCAGACTTTCTCAGTTGGTCAAGGTGCTAGGTCCCTAATGGGAAGGGAAAGCAGATTTCCTGTGGGTGACAGTAGGGGGACCGAGCCACTATGCATGGAGGTGGTGGCTAAGCCACTGTGATGGACATGAGAGGGTAGGGCTGGGAGGGCAGAGCTGCTCAGGCCTAGCAAGGTCTGTGCCCACACCTTCTGTTGGGGGCAGCTCTCCAGCCAGCGCCCCCAGCCCCTGATGGGCGACTCAGCAGCAGCAAGGAGATTAACAACTTGGAAAGACATGAAGCCTCCCTAGGGCCCAGGTCCTCCTTACAGCTCTGAATTTTGGGGTCAAGGCATTGATCTCAGGCTTGTCTCCAGACTGAGGCTCAGCCGGCCAGCAAGGCAGGACCTGGTTCTCTGAGACTTGATCTGTCCTCATACAGTCTCATTTTCCTCATTCTATAAACTAGGACTTGAGTTGCCTACCTTGGAGGGAGAGGTGAGTGGAGATGATGAAACTTAGGAGTGTAGCCTGGGGCCTGACATGCCGGTGCTCAGCACCTGCTGGTTATTGTTATTACCTGCAATAATAATAATTATTATTGATCTTAATAAGTGCTAATGGGAACAGTGATGTTATTTATTATTGGCAAGAAGGAGTGAGGACTAAGCTCTGCAGTTACTTTGACTCTGATGTCTTTTTTTCCTGGGACCTGCATACGATTTTTCTTTGGATAGTGCCTTGTACAATTTGGTTTTGAAAAATTTTCTTCTAGATAGACCAGACAATGGCTTTCTGAATTAACTAATACTTGATGTTAATGGGTTTTTTTTATGTGTAATAATTGAAGGAAATCTGTAATTTCCATTTGTAAATAAAAAGAAAAGTCCAGTTTTTCCTGCCTTTACTAGGAACACAGTGACATGGAACTTTGGAAATCTAAGAATGTATTAGTAGGGAACGCTGCCAGGTGAGGGGGTTCCTATGTTCCTATAGTTGGTATTTCTTTTCACGGGCCCACAGAACTCCTTCCTCTGAGGCTACAGTGGGGAATTCCTACTGCGAGAAAGCTCGTGAGTATTGTTCTGGCATCACCTTGCTCAGGACTGCTTAGCCACAAAGGTCTGTTGTGCAGCTTATTAGTTAGTTCCTTGGAAAATCAAGAGAGACCTTGCTTTCCTCTGTATGCCGTAGGACTCTGTAGGAGAAGCTGGCAGTGAGTAAGCACGGCTCCTACCGAGCGGGATTGCCCTGCGTGGGGGACGGAGCGAGAGCTTGTTCCATGGCAGCGTGGGTCGGTTTGTGCTGATCGGGGATTTAGTATGTTTTCTCATTGCGCTTATTTCATTTTTTTCCAAACATCATGACAGAAATCATTGTGTTTATTTCAAACATGACCAGACTTATCCTGGTAAACTAATTAATTTCCTTCAATCAAACTTACACATTGTTGGTAGCAAGTTGCTGACAGCCCGCCAGCTGTCAGAGGAGAGGTGTACTGTATTCGGTGCCTCACTGTTGGAGGAACCGGTTGGGCACACTCTTGAGCAGAACAGCACCATCAGGTCCAGGTGAAGAGTGAATATACTTTTAGGAGGGTAAGTTTCTGGGAAATTGTTTAGAATTAGGATTTCTGCAGATCAGCTTCTGTCTTTCCTTGAATGTTGATGGAATTATAGTTCTATTAAAATGGACCTTACCCAGTTGATTCCCATGAGCGATTGTCGATGCTCACCTTGGACTTGGGGAGAGGACAGCAGCAGTATGCTTGGCAATGACCATGGCTTCTGCAAGTCTAGGCTTGGGGCTGAAGCAGGGGACAGCTATCCAGCAGATGAGCAGTGAACCAGGTGAATCTTGGGATTATGGGTTGCACCGACTGGAAACTGGAACTCAGAAAGATGGGGCCAGGGACCCGGCGGCCTATACTGGAACAACTGGGTTTTAAGAGGAGTAGTGTGCATTGTCTGAGGGGGGCCGTGTGGATTTGGCAGAGGAGACTGATTTGGTTTCTGTAGGGCCTTTGTTGCTCCTTAGGCATCTTTTGGTCTAGCATGTTCTAAGCCCTCTCCAGTGTGTCCTGCCTCCTCCCACCCCTGCTGAGATTTTGTACTTTGGCCCCATGGCTCCTGACAACATCTGACCTCCCACCCTTGTAAGGGATGGAGCCCCTCCCAGGCACATTCTCCTTCCCACATATAATATATGTTATTACAATGTATTTTTTTGACCATTAAAAAATTGGAATATTCAAAATAAGCAGAAATTTAAAAATTATTGTAATTGTTGCTACCTGGAGATGTTGTTAAACTTGTGCCGAATATCTTTTCAGACTTTTTCATATAAATAGATCCTACACTTTAAAATTTTTATTTCAAAACTTGAAGTGTAACATACCTACAGAAAAGTGTTCAGATAATAAGAGTATAGCTTAATTCTCACAATTTAAGTGGACCCATAATCCCAAGATCAGTCTCTTTTAGAACCTTCCTCGGAGATTGTCCCTGCATGTCCTGGGATGGGCACAAGGGCTCAGTTTTACATGTTTTGGACTTTATGTAAATGGAATTATACATATATGTACATATATGTGTGTGTATTTTGTCTTTTTATGAAAATGAGCTCATTCTATAAGCCCTGTTCTGTAACCTTTTTCATTCAGCAATATATGATGACTTCACATCTGTGTCTGTAAATACTAATCGTCCTTATTTTCTTGTAAATGACTGCATGGTTGGTATTCCATAGTTTGAAATGTGTCCTGCTGTATTTAACCATCTCACTATTATTGGACATTTGGGTTGTTTCCATTTTGTTTGAAATTTAAACTGTGCTTTTATACAAAGTAGCTACAGTCTTTTATGCTTCCTTAATTATTTCCTTAAGATAAATTCCTGGGAGTGGCCTGCCCAGTGGGTCAAAGGCCTCAGATTTTCCTGGTTGCGCAGCCGCCCAGTGTGCCTCGAGGTGGACCAGCCTTGGCTTCACCTCCCTGGAGGCTTCCGAGCCTCCTTGCTATGGGCTTTGTCTGCTGAGGGCGGGACTCTCCAAGCTGTCCTAGCTCCTTCTCCATGGCCACAGATCCCTGTGCCCAGGCTTGGGCCAGTACTAACCAGACTTTGTTTTGTCTTCCAATAGCGCCGTGTTGTGCTGCGTTTTCTGAAGTTTCCTCCAAATAGGAAGAAGGTAAGATTGGTGGGTTTGTCACCTGGTCATCACAACATTTATTTAAGAAAACTTAGATTTTATTTTTCTGATGCAGAAGTATTAATGCTAATTGTAGAAATTTAAATATGACACAAGCATTTAGTGCAGAAAGTAGTGTGTCCATCATTCCTGACGTAAAACCTGATGGGCCACAGCAATTTGGCCCATGGTGTTACTGTGTATCACTATGGCAGGTTCATTTAGCGCTGAGCCAGGAGCCACCCTGGCCCAGCGTGCAGGTCCTGTTCTGAGGGCCCCGCTTGTGCAGAGGACCCAGGACTAGGTCTCAGCTTTGCCTTGCCAAGGCACCTGCTGCCTCAGTTTCCCCATCTGAGCAGTTGTATCTGTGAAAATAGCATCTGCAACGTGATAGACAATCTGTATTAAAAGTTGCAGCAGGCGAGGTGAGATGGTTCATTAGGCTTCTATTCACTGAGTCATCCAAGCAAGTACTGTGGACTGACTACCTGCAGGAAACTGTTGCTGCCATGTTCTTGTCTACCAGGTTATGGCTTTCTATACAAGTCTCCCTTGGTCACAGAGGCAAATACCTAGTCGTGGAGGCTTCCTGTGTCCACAGCCCTTCTTTTCTCCTCGTTTCATGTGTGCAGATCCTGTGAGGGGGCACATGTGGCCAAGTTGGGGGTCCCTCTGGGAGGGTGGCTGCCTCACAATGGGGGGCAGGCGGATCAAGTTTGAGGTGGCTGTGACGAGGGACAAGAGGAGCTGGGCTTAGGATGAAGGTATGGGATTCATAAGTCACCGTCTTGCAAGGTGTGTGAGGGCAGAGGTGAGAGAAAGGAAAGGGGACATTTGCTGGGGGACAGTGGCAGGTGGCGATGGCAGGCCACCTTGATGGTGC
This sequence comes from Cheirogaleus major, assembly GCA_963574435.1. Classification (NCBI taxonomy): domain Eukaryota; kingdom Metazoa; phylum Chordata; class Mammalia; order Primates; family Cheirogaleidae; genus Cheirogaleus; species Cheirogaleus major. Next base: position 26,956 of record CAUYPO010142578.1, on the reverse strand, counting down.
ACATGGGCACAGCACAGGGTTTGTTTCACAGAGAGGGGAGGGGGCCCTGGGACAGAGCTGGGGTGCTACTGTTGGGTGGGGCCGTGGCAAGTGTGGGGATGGAGCAGGCAGGCAAAGGAAGACAGAGGGCCCAGCATCCTGCAGTTCCTACCTCAGCTGTGGAGGAGACATGGGTGTGGGTGGCTGTTTCTGAGGAGTGCGTCCCTTGGAAACAGTGTCCCTGTGGCTGCCTCTAGCCTCTTCTGTCCCCTTCTTTTCCCCATTCAGTGACCACAGGGCCCAGTCCACACTGGGCTCAGATCCCCAGAGGCCTGGCATCTATGGAACTCCTGCTAGGTCCTCCTGTGTGGACTGAAAAGGCTCTCTGCCCAGGCAGCAGCTTGCTCTGTTTCTCCTGTATGTGGCAGAATGTGACACACTACATTATCAGTGGAGACATGTGTGGTCATTCTGTTGTTGCATGTGGGGTGTTTTTGTCAGAAGCTGTGACCACAGTTGTACTGAGCCACTGGATGTGTTCTGGGGTTTTCTTTCGGGCTTAGTTCTGACCGGATCCTGTTGCATAAGTCATAGGACATTTGCACATGCTGTGGCTGTGCAGGGCAAAGCTGGATGCGGGTGGTGAGTTCTCCAGGGGATATGGGGCTCGGGGTGGCTCCTCAGTCTTAGGACCTTCCTGAGTGTGAGTCAGGTGCTGGGCACCTCCAGGCCTGTCTTGGATGAGACCCCATGAACGAGGCAGACCCACAGGGCACAGCAACACTCCACCAGTCTAGCCTTTTTGGACATCTCTTCTCACCCTGGGACAGTTTGAGGGACATGGGAGGGATTTCCTGTCTCACCTAGTTTCATGAGCTTTTTGACTCTTCAGAAACCCCTGACTGGGAAGAGAATATTTTATGCTGCATTTAGAGGCTAAAGAGTAAAATCTAAGCACCCGATAACTTTTGGATGTGAGATTCCTCGGAAGGTGCACATGGGGCTGTGGGAGGAGGAGGGCAGGCGGAGCATGGGCCTCAGACTGTGACCCGCCAAAGTCACGTGGCATCCAGGGGGGCAGCAGAAGAGGGACCTTCCTCTGAGTCCCAGGGGGGCTCTGCTGGGAGATCCTGCAACTGTGGCTGTCCTGTTCTTGTCTCTTACAGACCTCAGAAGAGATATTTCAGCACCTGCAGAACATAGTGGATTTTGGCCAAAATGTCATGAAAGAATTTTTGGGAGAGAACTATGTTCATTGTGGGGTAAGTGATTTTTATTCACGTCTGAATTCATGGCCCCGTTTTGTATTAATAATACCAACTTCCTGGTGATCTCTTGGATTTTGTGCTTAATAATAACCCTGGTACACTTAGAGTCTCCAAGTGCTTTTTTCCTTCACTGCAACAGAGCAGATACTGCAATTTCCCTTTCCTAGCTGAGAAGCATGGGGTTCAGAGAGTCCATGTGACCTGCCACCCCTCCCCCGCCCCCACCGAACCCTGTCTCCCCCCAGCCCTCCTGGAGGCCCCTGCTTGGGGAGGGCTCTCTGGTAGCATTCAGCAGCACTGAGCCTCAGGGATGGCTTGGCTCTCTGCCCTTGGGGGCACGTTTGAATGAGTACTGGCCGCCCGGGGGCTGCTTACCACACTAAGGGAGGGTCCTAGCTACTCAGTGGGATTTTAGAAGGTGGGGTTTAGAAGAAAAGTTGTGCGAGGCCATTGGCATTGCTGTCTGTGCCGGGCTCTGCTGCTTCTTGGTCCCAGTCTGTGGGAGGACCGAGGTGCCAGCCCAGGCCCACCTGTTGCCTGGGTTGTTCTCTGAGCAGATCCACAGTCCTGAGGCCTGGACAGGCCTCTCAGTCCTGCTTGGCTGCTGAGAATGCAAGATTCGCTTCTGGCCAGTTTTTGGCACTGTTGTGGTGTTTGTGGAGGTCACTGTTTCCCTTTTAGGAGGATTCATACAGTTCTTATACAGGGCATGTCACTTGGACGGTGTCTGTGCCGATGGCTGGTTTCCCCCTCAAGGAAAGACCGTTCTTGGAGGCGTGGTCTGCTGGAAATGCTGCCACCCTGGCAGCCTTGGCTCGTCTTGTCCGAGTGGGAGTGTCTCTGGTCTTATAGATTTTAGACTTCTGTCTGGGAGGGAGTGCTCGGTGGCCATGGCACTTTTTGGCCATGGTAGATGCGGGAATCCCAGTGGTGGTGGCCCAGTGGAGAGGGGACTGCTTTGAGGGTGGGAACAGGATCAGGAGCGTCTTCACCAGCGAGCACTCTGGCTCTGTCTTTGGCTCTGTTTTATCCTCAGCTCGAAGGGTCACAGTAACAGTGCTCAGCCCACAGGGTCACCTATTAGCCTATCTTCTCTGCATCAAGACACCTGCCAGAGTGAAACAGAGCTTCCTTTTGCTCCAGGTGAACATGCCCTGACAGGACAGTCACTGGACTCTGGTGCGATGGGAAAGTGGGCACAGAGCACATTGCAGGCGGATGGGTGCCCCTCAGGGTGGCCATGTTGGCAGGGCCATGCAAGACCATGTGAGAGAAGAATGGATGTGTCAGCGAGTTAGGCAAAGCAGAATGTTTCCGTCCTGTTTGTCCTGGGACAAGACTCAACCAGCACCCTTGATGAGTTCTCAAGACAGAGACAGCACAGACACACCCCGGCCCTGCCTAGTGGGTGTGAGGTCGGTCTAGGCCCATCTGCACAGGAGCTGGAGCATTTAGGAGACAGGGAGTGGAGTAGAGGCTGCTCTCCTCATTCCTCCAGATGTTGCTTCTTAAGTTCTGGAGGAGCCTGAAAGTTTAGAAGGTCCACCTCACTTCTGTGGACCAAATCCTCCTGTTACCAGCTACCACCGGGGGCCAGCCTCCACTCCCTGTTTGAACTTCACATGCTGATGTGTTGGCTGGGCTGGGCACTCGAGGGGTGAGGGGATAGCCAGGTTGGCGGGTCTTTGTCCTTCTGAGCACCATCCCCTCATCCCTTTGAGGGCAGTGCCACGCCTGCCTCCCTTAGCTCAGCGCTCAGGTTGTAGTGCCAGGAGGGGAGTTCTGTGGGCTTTACCTCTGGTTCTTTTTAAGTGAATGCTTTGTGCCGGAGCTGGTTGTCACTGTCCTAGCCTGGTTGGACAGATGGTATCGTCCACTCTCAGCAACATCAAACTTTTAAGAGTATGGCTACTGTAAGCATTTTATTTTGACTTAAAACACAGATATACTCATAAAATCAGTAATGTAAAGTTGTCTGGAAGAAACTTAGGTCTTTCCCCCGGTGCCTATGCACTCAGGCTGGGGCTGTGGGCAGACAGCAATGTGGAGGTCTGTTGCTGTGTGTTGACCTGAGATCCGTGTGGCTCTGTGTCTCTAGCCATGTGTGCCCTGGGGTGGGGGCCAAGGCATCTCTAGAGTGAGGAGATCGACGTAGTTCCTGGTGATTGTTCTCATACACGTGGCATCTGTGCCTTTCGTACTTTGCTTTCTTTGAAATGAAGCAAGAACTTGGACTTTTGTGAGATGATCTATGTTTTGGACTTTTGAATTTTTACATTTCTTACTCTTCTTTGTTTCACTTCACCTAATTCAGTACTATGTTTTTTTAGTAAGTCACCTTTCATTACTTTATAGCATGTTTAGGTAAATGACAAAATCACAAGTGACACTGGTACAGCAGGCTGGGAGCAGACCAATGACTGGAGCAGGGTGGGTGACGGAAGGGCATGGGTGTGGCGGGGAAGGCATGGTTTCTCCACGGGCAGGATCCCAGCATTCTTGTTCTAGCAGGTCTCCCCTGCTCTGTCCCTTTGGGACTTTTTCAGAAGTCACAATTCTGCCACCTTGGAAATATAAGAGGACAGGGAAGATGATGAGCAACAGGGCTTAACTAAAAACCCTTTCATTTGGGAAGTTGCAAAGAAAAGCCAACTTCCAAGTTGCAAAGCCAAAAGCCATGGAGAACATGCTGGATATTGGCCACACTGAGTCCTCCATGGCTGAGGCACAGACTGTCTCACTGAGATCAGTGGTTTGATCAGATGCTGAGCTGCTCCTCTGGTGGGAACTTGAGGCCTTCATGTTGTCTGAGGAGTCAGTGAGGATCTTCTGTGTGGTCTGAGAACTGCCTCAGGCCCCTCCTGTGTGTCTACAGATGCTGCAAGGGCCAGCAGGGGCCGTGGAAGGGGTGCTGTGTGGTGGGAGACATTGGCTATGAGGCTGGTCACCATGACTATGGGCCCGGCTGCTGTGAGGAGAGTCATCTGCCCCGAGCGCATTGAAATGTTGGCATCTTTGTTTAGCCTGGACATGTTGTGAAAATAATAGAGCAGCTTTTATTCCCAAAACCCACATGTGGAATTTTTTTAGTTGTAAACTTTTTGTTTATTGTGATAAAATACATATAAAATTTACCATTTTAATCACTTTTAGGCGTACAGTTTTGTGGCAGTAAGTGTGTCTGCATCATAGTGCAACCGCATTGAGTATTTCGCATTTTTTCTTACAGGAAGTTGTTCAGCTGCCTTTAGAGTTTGTGAAACAGCTTTGTTTAAAGATACAGTCCGAAAGACCAGGTAAGGGTGCTTTAATTTAGGAATATTGTTTGTGATTTAAAATATTCCATTTGAGAAGTATTTGAAATGATCACCTGTGTTAGGCACATGCAGTTTTTGGCAATTCTGTTGCCGGAAATTTCATTATCATGTAGAAATCCTGGGAGCACGTGGGTATAATTCTGTGTATCAGAAAACCAGAGCACTGCACAGAATATGTGGCACTAAGAGCTAATTAATACAAGACCATAAAACAGCAGGCGGGAGGAGAGGGAGGTGAAGGAGCTGGGGGAAACCCAGGGCAGGGGAGGGTCCTGGGGGGCCTGGAAGAAAGTCAAAAGGAAACTGAGGTGACCTGAGCCTCAGGAGAGAGGGCCTGGCCCAGGAGGGGCTGCAGGCTGGGAGCTGCCCCCAGCCAGAGTCCAGGCCAGGTGCTTGTCCTCCTGGGGAAGAAGGAAACAAGGGGATTTCCGTTGTCATTACCCCCACCCCGACCTTTCCCACACTTGCTGGTGGCCTTGTGGGCAGGAACCATGTCAAAGCTTTTTTCCACAGTTACTGATCAAAGAGGTAAAGTTCAGCCAGTGTTGAGGGTGGAAATGCCTCTTCCCAGAGCACAGCGAGGCAATGACAGTGCAGAATTGGCCATAGTTTTCTCCTGATTTGATTTGGAAATGATTTATTCCTGATTTGAAAGCAAACGATTCTCTGCGCCTGGAGTCTCTGGCTGGGGCAGGGGGGAGCAGGCTGCATGCTAGGAAAGGTCAGGGAGATGGAAAACCACAGGACAGCATCTTGGCTTGGTTCCCCATCTCCCGGAGGGCTGACTGAGGCCGGCCAGGGTGCTGCCTCCAGCTGCTTGGCCGCTCAGCTTCCCCCTTGCATTTTATAACAACAGTCGAAAGTTTACCACTTCACAGTGATAAGAACCATGCTGCCCTTCCTTGTAATGACCAGGAATAAGGTTCATATGTAAAAGGAGGGAAGCCCATCACGGGGTCCTGGAGCCTAGGCTCTGTCCACACCAGTTTCCAGCGGAATGGATGCTGTGGACATATTGATGCCCCGGGGGTTAGGAAGGGCCAGCTCTGATAAGAGCATAGAGGCTGCAGTCTCCTTCTTCTCCCAGTTCCTGGGCTAAGGGAGTCATGGAATTAGGGGACCATCCCTAAGGACACCCTTACTTTTGACAATTGCACATTTGAGGGTTCCTAAGACCACTCTCAGGGTTGGTAATTTGTTAGAAGGACCCACAGAACTTACTGTTTTACTCATGGATATGGTTTATTACAGCAAAAGGATAAAGATGGAACCAGCCAAGGGGAGAGGCACAGTGGAGGGGTCCGAGAGAGACCTGGCACAAGCTCCTGGGTGTCCTCTCCCTGGGGGCTGTGTGGGCAGCACTTAGTCTCCCAACGATGATGTGTGACAGCACACGTGGGATGTTGCCAATCAGGAAACTCACCAAGCCTCAGTGTCCAGTGTTTTTATTGGGGCTCAGACACACAGACACAGCTGACTGCCCATGTGGTCCAAAGCAACCCCATGAACCACTCTGCTACTGTGTGTCCTCATGTTCCCAGGTAAACACAAGGCTCTCATTAGGCTCAGAGATGACTCCCAGAAGCCAGGGACAAGGTGGGATATGTCTTGGACAGGACTCTTCTCATCTGTTGTACTGATGCTCGAATGTGACCCTTGCTCTGTTTTGCAGAGTCTCGCTGTGACAAGGACCTGGATACTCTCAGTGGTTATGCTATGTGCCTTCCCAATTTAACCAGACTTCAGACCTACCGCTTTGCAGAGCACTGGCCGATTCTGTGTGTAGAGATTAAGGTGATCTTGTTGAGGGGGAAACGATGTGGGTAAAAGGGGAAAGGTCAGTCCTGGGTTTTAAGTCTGAGAGTCTTCTGCCCGCAGTACGTGTTCCCACAGAAACATGTTCTTTGGGCCCTGTGGCCCCTTCTCAGGTCCAGGCACCTTTAGCTCCTGGAGCCTTGTTTGCTTCCTTTTCCTTCCAGAGCTGTCACTGCATCCCAATGCTCTGGTTCCTCCCACAGACTCCCAGACCCTAGGTTTAGGCTCATTCCTGGGAGCTGATGACAGGAGAGCCTGTGCTGCATGCCGGAGCTGGGACAATCCCTGGTCGAGAGTTGCCAGAGGGAAGTGCATCGGGCCCGACCCCCAGTCCTGTTGTCCTCAGAGAGTGCAGCTGGCCAGGGTCCCAGCCTTCTTTTCCGCCTCTCCAGCCATGTCCCATTGGTGCTTGGCTGCTGCTCACTGTGTTGCAGGAGCCCTGTGTGTGGGTTGCCCTATAGACTGGGGTGCTCTTCTTGTCCTGCTCAGAAGGGATTTCCCTGGAGCCACAAAGGCCAGTGTGACCCTCAGAGGTGCCAAAGTCCTGAATTTCTTGCCTGGTGCAGGGCAGAGGGGCTGGATAAGGCCAGGGGACCCCTTGCTTCAGCTCTCTGCTGCCCACGTCGGGAGTGGCCACCAGGGCCCCTCAGGAAGCTACCCCACATGTCCTCGCCGTTATCTGTCTCCTTCCTCCAAACCTCTTGGGCAGTGACTCTGGGTCATGCCTTTGGCCTGAACACTTGTGCCTTGTGGTCCTTGCGTGCAGGTAGGTGTTCTGCTTCCCCAGCCACATTCTCAGCACCCGAGGCTGAGTGCTGGTGTTGCTTATTGTGTGTGCCGAGAGGCAGCAGCTGGGGTTCCCTGCCATTCTGGGAGCCTAGCAACTATCAGATGGGCCTCTGCCACGCCACATGCTAGTGTCAGTGGGAACAATGGTTCTGTTTTTTGGAGCCGTGAGCCCTGGGCCCATCTCCACTCCTTAGAATCTTCTAGTCACATTCTTTAATGGAAGCACAAAGTTGGTCTGTGTCGTGCTTGTGTCAAGCCAGCACAGAGGCACCACCGATCTCCCCCAGTAAGAGTTCTGGCCGTGGATGCTGTAGAGGCAGAGATGTTTGCATGATGTGATGAGGGAAGCGGTGTTCCCACTGGGAGCTGAAAATGAAAACAGCTTTTGGGGACCTTTTGGGGTCCTGTACACCTGAGACTCGCTGTACTTCCTTTTCTTGTAGTTAGCGATATGTCTATTTAAAGGTACGTGATTTCTTCTTAAGCATTTTTTCCTCTTTATTTGTTTATTTTACAGCCAAAATGTGGGTTTATTCCTTTCTCGAGTGATGTCACACATGAGATGAAGCATAAAGTCTGTCGTTACTGCATGCACCAGCACCTCAAGGTGAGAAGACTGACGTGTGAGCTCTGCTGCTCTGGGTAGGGTACAGGAGCGTCATTGCAGCTCACTGTAACCTCAAATTCCTGGGCACATGCGATCCTCCTGTCTCAGCCTCCCTAGCAGCTGGGACTACAGGCGCATGCCACCACACCTGGCTAACTTTTTAATTTTTTTGTAGAGACAGGGTCTCTCTGTTGCCTAGGCTGGTCTCAAACTCCTGGCTTCAAGCAATCCTCCCACCTTGGCCTCCCAGAGTGCTAGGATTACAGGAATGGGCCACTGTGCCTGGCCCTCCAGAAATTTTTATTACCTCAAAAAAGAAACTCTGTCCCTATTAGCAGTCACTTGCCACTTTCCCCTCCTGCTAGCTCCTGGCAACCAACAATCTATTTTTTCTCTGTGGATTTCCCTATTCTGGGCATTTGATATAAATGGAATCGTATAATGTGTAGCCTTTGTGATTCTTTCACTTTGCATAATGTTTTGAGGTTCATCCATGTTGTGGGATGTGTCAGCACTTCATTCCTTTTATGATTGAATAATATTCCATTGTGTGAAGGTAGCACATTTTGTTTATCCATTCATCTATTGATTAGAATTCCAACATGTCCACTTTTTGGCTATTGTGAATAGCACTGCTGTGAACATTGATATACCTATACTTGTTTGAGTCCTCAGTTTCATTTTTCATGGGTAGATTCCTGGGAGTAGAATTGCTGAGACTTAAGGTAATCCTATGTTTAGCTTTTGGAGGAACCACTAGACTGTTTTGGGCAGCAGCTGGACCATTTTACATTCCTATCAGCAATGTGTACAGGTTCCAATTTCTCAGTATCCTCGCCAATGTTTTTTATTGTCCATTTTTGTAGTTCTAGGCATCCGAATGGTTGTGGGGTAGTATCATTATGGTTCTTTTGCTCATTTTAAAATTGAGTTTTTGTTGTTGTTGAGTTATAGGTGTTCTCTGTATATTCCAAAGTATTTTGGAATCAGGAAGTGTCATGCTTCCAGCTTTTCTTCTTTTTCAATATTATTTTGGCTGTTTGGGGCCCCTTACAATTACATACGAATTTGAAGATCAGTTTTTCATTTCTGCAAAAAAAAGACTGTTGAAATTTTGACAGATTATGTGACTCTAGATCACTTGGGTAGTATTGCTGTCTTAACAATATTCACAAACATAGGATACTTTTCCATTTATTTAGTCTTCTTCAATTTCTTCAGCCATGCAGTTTTCAGTGTACAAGTCTTTCAGTACTTTGGTTAAGTTTATTTCTAGGTATTTTATTCTTTTGGAATATTATAAATGTCATTGTCAATGGAGTTGCTTCCTTAATTTCCTTTTCAGATTGTTCATTGCTGGTATATAGACTGATTTTTGTGTGTTGATCTTATACCCTCCAACTTTGCTTGGTTTTTTAAATTCTAGTAGCATTTTTGTGGATTATTTGGATTTTTCTGTATGTAGGATTAAGCCATTTATGAATAGAGAGTTTCACTTTTTCCTTTACAATTTGGATGCCTTTAGCTTGTCACTTTTTACAAAGAAATCAGTTAAGATTTTGATAGGGATTCCACTGAGTCTGTAGATCAATTTGGAAAGTATTGCCACCTTAACAGTATTAATACCTTAGTTGTGAACACAGAATATCTTTCTGTTTATTTAAGTCTTTAATTTTTTTCAATGTATAAGTCTTATACTTATTTTGTTAAATTTATTCCTAATTATTTTATTTTTTTGGATGCTGTTGTCAATGGAAATTTTTTTATTTCACTTTCAGATTGCACATTGGTAATATATAAAATACAATTGATTTTTAAAATATGTATATTTTTAATTGTGATGAAATACATATGACAAAATTTGCCATCTTAACCACTAAGTATACGGTTCATTGGCATTAAGTACATTCACATTTTTGTGCAACCATCACCACCATCCATCTTCAGAACTCTTCATCTTTCAAAACTGAAAACCTTTCCCTATTAAACCATAACTGCCCATTTCCTCCTAAAACCTGGCCCCTGGCAACCGCCAATCTACTTTCTGTCTATATGAATGTGACTATTCTAGTTACCTCATGTAAGTGGAATCATATAGTACTTGCCTTTTTGTGACTGGCTTATTTCACTTAGTATAATATCCTCCTAGTTTAACCATGTTGTAGCATGTGTCAGAATTTCCTTTTTAAGGCTGAATAATATTTCACTATATATACACCACATTTTGTTTATCCCTTCATCAGTCAGTAGAAACTTGGTTTGCTTCCACCTTTCGATTATTGTGAATAGCGCTGCTCTCCCTGCTCTCAGTTTTTTTGTGTATATACTCAGAAGTGGAATTGCTGATCATTTGGTAATTCTGGGTTTAATTATGAGGAGCCATCATACTGTTTTCTATTTTATAGCTGTATCATTTTACATTCCCATCAGCAATGTATGAAGGTTCCAGTTTCCCTATAACTTTGCCAGCACCTGTTATTTATGGTTTTTTGATAGTAGTCATTTTAATGGATGGAGGTGAGAAATACAATTGATTGACAGTTATTGATCTTGTATCCTGTCACCTTGCTGAACTTGTTTATTTGCTATAATTTTTTTTTAATGTGTGGATTCTTAGAGTTGACTGTATACATGATTAGATCATTGGCAAATAGAAATAGTTTTACTTCTTTCTTTCCTAGCCGGATGCCCTTTATTTGTTTTTCTTCCCTAATTGCCCTGGCCAGAACTTGCTTAGTATAGTGTTATACGAAATACTGAGACATCCCTGTCTTATTCTTGATCTTAGGGAGAAAGCTTTCAGGCTTTCACCATCGAGTTTGTAATGTCTGTTGTGTGTTTTTCATAGATGTTCTTTTGAGTGTTTTTGTTTTTGTTTAATACTGAAAGGATGCTGGATTTTCTGAAATGCTTGTCCTATATCTATTGAGATGATCCTGAGATCATGAGGCACATTCCTCTATTAATATGGCATATTACATTGGTTGATTTTTATATGTTGGACCACTTTTGCATTTCTGGGTTAAATCCCACTTCATCATGGTCTATAATCCATTTAATATGCTGCTGAATTTGGTTTACTAGGTTTTTTTTTAAGATTTTTTAATCAAAAGTGATATTGGTCTATAGTATTCTAGTGGTATCTTTGGCTTTGTTAACTAGTGTAATAACAGGCCTCACAGAATGAGTTAGCAGTGTTTCCTTCTCTTTGCTCTTCAATTTTTTGGAAGAGTTTGAGTATTGGTATTGATTCTTTTTTAAATGTTTGGTAGAATTCACTAGTGAAGCCATCTGGTCCTGGGCTTTTCTTCTATGGTAGATTTTTGCTTATGGATTTAGTCTCTTATTATCGGTCTGTTGTGATTTTCTATTTTTTGAGTCAGTTATTGCTAGTTGTGTTACTAGTAATTTGTCCATTTCATCTAATTTGTTGGCATGCACTTGTTCATTGCATTCTTTTATAATCTTTTTACTTCTGCAATGTCCCTTCTTTTGTTCCTGATTTTAGTAATTTGAGTCCTCTTTTTTTTTTGAAACAGAATCTCTGTCGCCCGGACTAGAGTGCCATGGCATCAGCCTAGCTCACAGCAACCTCAAACTCCTGGGCTTAAGCAATCCTACTGCCTCAGCCTCCCAAGTAGTTGGGACTACAGGCATGTGCCACCATGCCTGGCTAATTTTTTCTATGTATTTTAGTTGGCCAATTAATTTCTTTCTATTTTCTATTTTTTCTTGCTCTTGCTCAGGCTGGTTTGGAACTCCTGACCTTGAGCTATCCGCCCACATCTGCCTCCCAGAGTGCTAGGATTACAGGCGTGAGCCTCTGCGCCTCCGATTTGAGTCCTCTCTTTTTTCTTTGTCTCGACAAAGGATTATGTCATATTTGTTGATCTTTCAAAGAAACAACTTTTGATTTTGTTCATTTTCTCTGTTTTCTCTCCTACTTCTCTAACTTTACTGTTTCCTTCCCTCTGCTTGCTTTAGGTTTACTTTGTTACCTTTTGCTGGTTTCATAAGGTCGAAAGTTAGGTTATTGATTTGAGAATGTTCCTCTTTTAATATAGATGTTTACAACTATGAATTTTCCTCTAAATAACTGCTTTCTCTTCGTCCCATAAGCTTTGATAGGTTGTGTTTTCATTTTTATTTACCTTAATTTATTTTCTGATTTCTCCTTTGATTTCTTCTTTGACCCATTGATGATTTGGAGTATTTAATTTTCACATATTTTTGAGTTTCTCAAATTTTCCTTTGTTACGGATTTCTAATTTCATTCCACTGTGTTTAGAGAACATCAATTGCATGATTTCACTCTTTTTACATTTATTGAGACTTGTTTTGTGATTTAACATAAGGTTTGTCTTTAAGAATGTTCCATGTTTACTTGAGAAGAATGTGTAATCTGCTGTTTTTGGCGGAAGTGTTCTATACATATGTTAGAGCTAGTTGGTTTATATAGTGTTCAAGTCTTCTTCCTTGTTGACTTCTTGTGTAGTTCTATGTATTAATTTAACATCTTAACCTAAGTGGTCCAGTTCAGATAATACCAACTTAATTTCAGTAAAATATAAAAGTTTTGCTGCCTTCCCCCTCCTTTGTGTTTTTAGCATGATACGAATGACATCTTTTCACATCGTGTGCTTGTCAGTACAAATTCGTAATTGTTGGCCTTGGCAGTTGTCCTTTAAATCAGGAGGGAAAAAAAAGCCCAAAATATATTTGTACATTTTTTTATGTTTACGTATGTATTAATAGTTACCTTTACTGGTGGTGTTAATTTCTTGTGTATTTGAGTTTCTGTCCAGTATCTTTCAGCCTACAGGACTCCTTTTAGTATTTCTTATAGGGCAGGTTTGATAACAACAGATTCTTTTAGTCATTGTTTATCTGGCAATATCTTATTTTTTCCTTCCTTTTCTAAGGATAGTTTGGTTAGATCTAGAATTTTTGGATGACTGTCTTTTTATTTTAGCACTGGGGATATGTCATACCCCTCCCTGCCTTCTGGCTTTATGGTTTCTGATGAGAAATCAGCTGTTAATCTTCTTTGTGCTTGATACAAGTCACTTCTCTCTTGCTGCTTTTTAAGATGTCTTTGTTCTTTGACAATTTAATTATGACATGTCTAGGTGTGGACCTCTTGGGCTTTATCCTAAAATTCACCGATTATCTCTTTTGCCTGCTCAATCTGCTGTTGGACCCCTCTGGTTACTTTTTCATTTTGGTTATTGTATGTTTCAACTACAAAATTTCTATTTGGTTTCTTTTTCTTTTTGGTTTCTTTTTTGGTCTTTATTGATAGACTCTATTTGTTGAGATATTACTCTCTTTGTTCCTTTTAGTTCTTTGTCCCTGGTTTCCTTTAACTCTAAGCATATTTAACATAGTTGACTTAAGTCTGAATACGTCCAGTGTCTGGGCCTCCTCAGGGGCAGTCTGTTGATTGCTTTTGTCCTTGTATATGGGCCATACTTTTTTATTTCTTTTCATGTTTTGTGAAACAGCTTTCTTGTTTCTTTGCATTGTATTCCTGAAAATGGACATTTTCAACAATATAATGTGGCCACTCTGGAGAGTAGGTTCTACCTGCTCCTGAGGATTTGTTATTGCTGCTTGTGATAGTTGTTATTGTTTGTTCAGAGACTTTTCTCTGATAATTTTGTCAAATCTGTATTCTTGGTCATGTATGGCCACTGAAATCTCTGTTCAGTTGGCTTAGTGGGCAGCTAATAGTTTGATAGATATTTTCTTAAATGCTTGGAACCAGTAAGTCTCCCAGGGTTTGCCAACGTGCTCTGCATGCCCTTGTGGCCCACTCAACACTCAGCAGTGTGACTGACGCTCTGCCTTGGCTTCCAGTTCCGTGGAGCCTCAGATCTGCTCAGAGCTAAGGGCCTTCTAGGTCTTTCCTGAGCCTGTGCATGGCTTTCTAGATTCCCAGTAATAAGTTGGAGCTTTTCAAAGCCTCTGTGTACATCTCGTTACTCAGCTTTTTGTTTTTAGCTTTAGGTTAGCCTATTGCTCCCACCATTACCCACTGTCTCAGGAAGCCATGAAGTTAAACAATTACCTCTAAATATTTTTGACAAATGCCTCTGGGAAAAAGGCCTCCTGCACTGGGTGAGCTCTGAGTCAGGTCGATGGAGGGTACCTGGCAAACGGGGATCTTCCTGGGAACAAAGAGATAGGCTGAATGACGACAGTCCTCTGAGAATGAGGCTTTGGAGATGCTCGTGCCCTGCTCTGCCTGCCCTGTGCCAGCCAGGCTGCCGGTTTCCACTCTGACTGCAGCTGCTGGTTTTCAGAGTTCCCTTGGAGCTAGAGACGGGGTGGGAATAGGGCATTTAAAGTGCCAAAAAGCTTACTCTTACTACAGTAAGTGCTTCCTGGATTGCTGCAAGTCTTTGGTCAATTTTCTCACCAAACTGGCAAAAATGGTCAGAATCAAAAATTTTGGTAAACTCTGGAAATTGACCAACATCACCTTCTTTTCTTTGTGGAGTTATAACTTTCTAGGCTCTTGGGAAAAGAAAATATGTGAGCCATTCCTTTTTGCTGTCAACATATATGACAGATTTTTAAGAAATATTTTTTGCTGTGAAGCAACAGCTGCTCATGTAACCGGTAAAATATGACATTGTCTGAATTAGGTCACCTGCCTTCCCAGCTAACTCGTATTTTCAGTTTGTATATCTTTTTAGAGTTCTTCCTGTACCAACAAAAATATGCATATGATTTGGGTAGAAATGACATGGAGATGCCTTTCTCTCCAATGTTCTAATGTTTACGTGCCTGTATGTGCACGGACACACTCTTATAAGACAAAAAATGGGATCATGCTGTATGTACTTTGTCTGCTAATTGTTTTTTTTCACTTAACCCTTGAGGATTGTTTGTTGTATATTCCTTTAATGCCTTTTCAGTGCATATTTGGATGTATGCATGTACGTTTGCACACATACTTTTTTTGTTAAGCAAAAGTGACATCATACTACAGGCATTGTTTTGCCTTTTTTTTTTCCTTGAATAAATCTTGGTGGTTCTTAGTTCTGCCCCTTTCTGGCAGTGGCCCTATATCATGTATTCACTCCTTCACTCAGCAGGCTGCTTGCGGTGCTGGCCCCACTGAGTGGATGGGCTGTGATTGAGTCATCCTTGGTGGTGACTGTCTCCCTTGGCTCCAGGGTGTTGCTGTTATCATCATGACTGCAGTGGACCTCTTGTCTCTGTACTTCTTGGCGGCGTTGTGCTGGTTTTTCTAGATTCCTTATAGATTCTCCAGGTTGGGGGCATGCGCATTTTAAATTTTGATGTATACCAGCAAGTTGCCTTTCAAAAGGTTATGCCAGTTTATCTTCCCACTGGCAACATGAAATTATTTGTTAGCCACATCCTCCCTGTTACTGGATATTATAACTTTAAAGATTTGTTAATCTCATTACCAAAATCTAGCTATGTAATTTTAAGGTGACTGCTGCTTTCTTCCTTGCTTGTGTGAAGGGCTGGGTCTCAGAGATGGGGCCAAGGTTTCCTGGGGTGCCGAGCTGGTGGCCCCCTCCCCTACTTAGTGACGTGTGTCTGCAACGGTGGTGACGCCTTTTCAGGGCAGGGCTGCAGCCCATCTTAATTGTCTTCCATCACTTAGGCTGTTCTGTGTGTTCTCGTTGGCACAGTGCAGTCACAACAGCCAGGCATCTGATGCCCTCCTGTTGGTGTTTTAACAGGTAGCAACTGGGAAGTGGAAGCAGATCAGTAAATACTGTCCCCTCGATCTCTACTCAGGGTAAGGGCTTCTCCTTTGCCCCCTGTGCCGCATTCCCTGGCGGTGGAGTGGTGTCCTGCGGGAGGTGTCCTCTGAGGTGGGGGTGTGGGTATTTATGAGGTAGAGCTGGGCTGGGTGGGGAGTTCCTCCCCTTTGCCATGAGCGTCTGAATTCCCTGGGGCTTCATGCTCACGGCTTGGTGTGGTTGCTGACTTATTGGTTTTTCCCTCATCCAAATTGTGACCAGATTTGAAAAACCCTCAACTCCCACCCATGTGGACCCTCACAGTTTATAGTTTAAGCCTTTGCTCTCTTGCTACTCTGCAGATATTGAAAAGTGTGTGGCTCTGGTGGCTGCTTCTGCGAGAGCGAGGCCTGCCTGCAGCCGTTGGTTGGGCTCTTGGGTCTCTGCTGGCCACCGGGGCCTGCCCCTTGCTCTCCGGCCTGGCAGCTTTGCCGTGCGCCCCGTGCACTGCTTGCCTGGGCAGCCCAGGGTGCAGTCCCTGGCTCGGAACCTTCATGGTCAGGAAGGCTGGTGGGGCTCCCGCCTCCCATGACCCCTGCCTCGGCCAGGGTCCCTCACATCTCCCTTGGGCCCAAGGGTCAGGACCACCCCCACCCCCTGCCTCTGGTGGGCATGTGCCTGGCTGTGGAGCCATGTCTATGATCCGCTGGGCGGCGGCAGCCATATGAGGGGCTGTAGTTGGGGGAGACATCACCTGACCGAGGCAGACTCTGGGTTTCCCAGTTCAGCCCCGGGAGCACTGGCATGTCCTCTGAGCCACAAGCAGGTGTGTGTGTGGAGATAGGTCAATTCCAGCTGCTTTTAAACCTTGTCAACCCTTTCCCCTTCTAGAAACAAACAGAGAATGCACTTTGCCTTGAAGAGTTTGCTGCAGGAGGCACAGAACAACTTGAAGATATTTAAGGTAAGCTGCTTCCATTTTATGGTGGTTTCGGGGTGGAGCTGCAGGTGAACCCGTGCGCTCTGTCTCTGGTGACGGGATTTGGGTGACCACACAGACGAAGGCGAGAGGCTGGGCTGCCTCAGGCACAATCCTGCATGTCTGACATCCCCTTTGGGGGTCCTCACGCCCCATTGTCCACACAGTTGTCCACACGCGTCTGTCGGCTTACACTTTCCAGCCCCAGACCTTTGCCCATCTTTTTCTGAGACCGTCCATAAGCACAACATCTGTGTGACCCCAGGTTGTCTGTGGCCCTGGGGTACATGATGTCAAAGCCTTGGCCACTGCTAGGTTGGCCTCAGTCTCCCCTGTTGTGTAGAAAGGTGAATCTTGGATGAGGGTGGCTCTGGCATTGTCCAGCTGTCGTCCTGACCTGGGAGTCACTGAGGCCCCGGGGCTGCCTGGCCTGCTGCTGGAAGTGGGGCCCCACGGGACAGGAAGAGAAGGTGGAGCCAGGTAGGGTTGGGACATCAGCAGAGGAGAGGCTGTGGGAGGAAGGGGATGAGGTGGGGGGCAAGGCTGGCCTGGGTGGCAGTTGGGGGGTGTGCCTTTTGCCTGTGTTGGAGACATGTTCTCTGGGGCCCTCCTTGTCATCGTCCCAGTCCTCGTCCCAGCCTCATGAACCATCACACATAAGTGACAGCTGGGGACAAGATCTTGGGCTTCCTGCGGGAGCTGGGCCTCTGGCAGCCCTCACAGGTGTTGGATCCGACTACAGTGGCAGGGTCACTGGGTGCCGTGGTCTGGAGGAGGGAACTGACGGACTGAAGCCCTGTCCTCTCTTGCTGCTCTGTGTGGCCCGTGCCCTGCTGCCCACTGGACACCCCTCAGCAGTGGGCAGGATGGGCCTGTTCTTGACCCGCCTGGCTGGATCTGGCTCAGAAAACCTGCTGTCCTGGCCACTGGCCAGAGCGAGTGACTTTATTCCCTGTCCTCCTCCTCCTTCCCAAATCTAGGAAAAGAAGACATATTTTAAAGGCAGTTTTTAATTTTTAACTCTTTTTTTAAGGACTTAAGGAATAGATTCCCATTCATTGATTCACTGGGGGATTTGTTTGAAGCCTGTGGTGAGACTGGCATTTTGTCCTAAGTGGACCCTTTTCTGATCTTGTCAGACCCTCACCTAAGGTCCCGAGAGCCCAGGAGCCTGGCTGCCTGCCACTTCTGTTAAAGCCAACGTGGAAAAATCCTGAGATTAATGAATACTTTGAAAAGAAATGGATTAAGAGAAGTGACACGGAATGGCTTGTTAAGATAACAGGACAGCCCCGTGACATGTTATCCATCCTGCATTCCCGTCAGCTTTCCTGAGCAGCCCAGGCCAGCAACCTTGTTCAACTTAGTGCTCAAACCCAGCAAGGCAGAAAACTCCCAAAGCTTTGCAGTTCTGGGTGTGGAGAAGCTGCCTGGGTCATGGTCAGTGACCCCACACTGGATACTTGTGATGAGAGACATTGGGGGCTTGCGGGGTGTTTGACATGGAGCTGCTGCTCTGCTGCCCAAGTTCATGGAGACCACATGAGGTCCTTGAGTGGCTGTATTTGTACATGTCAGATGCCACCCACCTGCCCCAGACCTCAGCCTGTGGCCTCAGCCCACCTCCTGCCTGCCTCCTGTGCTGGTGTGCCTCCCAGCCCCCACCAGCTTGGCTAGCAGTAGTCTCAGTTGTGTCCCCATCACAGTGAGGGCTCAGACAGTGCCCAGAACAGGAGACTCCCAGGGAAGATGCCACAGGACCCTGTGAGGAAGGAGAGCCCATCGACACCTCTTGAGAGCTGGGATTGTCCCCATCTGTGGCAGCTGATTATTGCAAAACTTACCTTGAAACAACCACTTGTCCCCTCACGGTTTCTGGGGCTGGGAGGTGAGGAGCAGCTCAGCTGGTCTGGCCTGGCGTCTCTGGAGGCAGGGCTCACCAGAAGGCTTGCCTGGGGCCAGAGGTCTCAGTGCCCAGCCTGTGGGACTCCCCAGGGCTGCCCAGTGTGGCCTCTGTGATCCTGGGAGAGCCACCAAGATGGAGGCCATGGGATCTTTTGTAACTTAATCTTGTAGGTGGTGTGCCCTTGTTTCTCCTCATATTCTGTTGGTCACATTGATCAAACCCAGCATGGAGAGGACTCCAGGGTGTGTGAGGAGGAGACAGGGGCTATGGGGGGCTGTCCTGGAGGTGCCGATCACGCTGTCTTAGGGATAAAAGAATGAGGTTGAGACAGGTTCACCACTGTCCTGGGGTCGGCTGCTACTCCAGGACCTTTTCCCCGGACACCACACGGACCCCCATAGAAGTTGGCGTTGGGCCCACTGGGTACAGCAGCAGATGTCCCTGCCTACACCCTGGGAACATCTGAATCTGAACATTAGTGCTGTAAAGAGTTTCTTTGCTGGGCTTGGTTTAAGAAGGCAGGATGTTCTCAAACATGAAGTTTCCACACTGGTGACAACAGCAGCTTCTCCCACCGTAGGCACTTACTCAGGCTGTACCACCCAGCACCGGGGTCACCCTGGGGCCTGGCCCCGAGCCCAGGTCATACTCTTCCGCGGTGCTGGCGCTGACTACGGACTGCCGCTCTCACAGTTGCCTGCTCCTGGCCAGAGCTGAGTCCCTTAACTTTGAAGTAGCTGGGCTGGTGTCTTTGGGAGTTTGTTGTTTTTGCTGAGAGCATTTACTCATGGCTTCCAAATGTGCTGTGGCTCACCAAGGGTGCTTGTCAGGCCTTGTCAGGCTTGTCAGGGCACTGGTCTTCAGAGATTTTTTTTGTTTTGTTTCCTTTTTGTGAGACAAGGTCTCACTCTGTCACTTGGGTTAGTGTGCAGTGGTGTCATCATAGCAACCTCATAGCATCACTGCAACCTCAACCTCCTGGTTTCACGCGGTCCTCCTGCCTCAGTCTCTGGGTAGCTGGGACTACAGGCAAGCATGCCACCATGCCTGGCTAATGTTTGTATTTTTTGTAGAGACAAGTCTTGCTGTTGCCCAGCCAGGCTGGTCTTGGACTCTTGGCTTCAAGCGATCTTTCCACCTCGGCCTTCCAAAGCGCTAGGATTATAGGTGTGAGCCAGTGTACTCAGCCTGGTCTCCAGTTTTTGAAAACGTTTCCTCTTTTTCATTCTCAATAGGCTTTGCCTCTCGGTTGATGGCACAGCACATGCAGGTGGGTTTCCCTTTAGGAGCTAGTGTGTGTGCTGACCCCAGATGGGGCAGTCTACACAGCGGGGCTCTTTGCTCGCACCTGTGCACGCACCCTGCGTGTGGCGGGCACTAAGCTATTGTCCCACACATTTGTTGGATTGATGTTTCCTTCTGTTACTTCCCCACCTAAAGAACGGTGAGCTGATTTACGGCTGCAAGGATGCCCGGAGCCCTGTGGCTGACTGGAGTGAGCTTGCGCACCACCTGAAGCCGTTCTTCTTCCCTTCCAATGGCCTGGCCAGCGGGCCCCACTGCACAAGGGCGGTGATCCGGGAGCTGGTGCACGTCATCACGCGGGTACTGCTTAGCAGCTCGGACAAAGGCCGGGTGGGCGCCCTGAGACTGGGGCCGGGGCCCCGGGGCCCACGTGTCTGTGAAGCCAGCCGTTTCAGCAAGAGCCTGCACTGCCAAGGTAGGGCCCGGCCTTCCGTGGGGCCTCAGGACTGTCTAATCGCCATGGGTGGCCAGATAGAGTCGGCAAAGTTACCTGGCCTCATGGTGTGTTCGTGGGCGCCACCTGCGCTTCCCAGCGTGAGGCTTTTGCTGCCTCCCACACCTGGGTGGAGACTCCCTCTCCCACCTTTTATCTGGGTTCATAAATTGCAGGACACACGTGGGCTGTAGGGTTTTCCCAACAGTATTGTCCATCTCTCTGTGTATTCTCTCAGCCATTTGCAGAATGTTTTCAACTGTGATTGGTCCTCATTGCAACCCGGGGGGCAGGTTTTCTCAGCCTGTTTCTTTGACAAGGAGAACCAAGGCATGAAGTCCTTTGCAGGGAGGCCTGACTGCCATGGGGTGTCTTCACTAGCCTGGGATGAAGACACAGGCCCTCAGGGCCACAGACAAGCAAGAGCTGAGCCAGACTTAGCTGCTGCTGCATGTCCCGATGTCTCATGAGCTGAGGCCGCTCAAGACTCTGGGTAGGAACCTAAGGACAGTTTGAAGACAGTAGCTCTGCTTATGGGCGACCAGACGCTCACCTGCCCCGGGCCCTGCCTTTCTCTCTGCCCCCATGCCAATATTTTCTTGCCACAGGTGAATTCTGTGGGATTTTTTTTTCCTGTTACAAAAGTGATTCCTGATTATTTCAGAAAATTTTGGTAAAATTATGACCATAATCTGGGCGATATAACTGCTTTATGGCACCGGTCGCTGAGGTGGTCTGGGGTACTAAAAGGAGGCACCATAGCACCTGCACGGCCCCAGGTCTTCCCAGACACATACCCAGGAATGAGCACAGCCCGTGGGAATTTTAACTTTTAAAACAATAAGCTCATACTCCACATTATTTATAATCTGATTTTTTAACTTAATTATCATATATCTGTATCTATATCAGCAAATGTATTTATTCAACTTTTATTGGCCATGTGTCCTTATCCTACCACGTGGATATCCGGTAACTTTAACACATCCCCTCCAGTTGGGCCTGTGAGCTTTTATTCCTGTTTTCCTCTGTGTCCGGCATGGCTGGGACTGTCCTGCTGACAGTGGAGCCCAGTGAGCGCACACTGGTGTCTGAGTGTAGGACCCTGGCGGGACCTGCAGGAGGCCATGGTGGTTCTCCTGCATGGACTTGCTCCTCACTGTCTTCGCCTGTAGTTTGGTCTTCGCGGGAGATGGTTGCTCCCATTAGAGGTAGGAGATGGTTTAGTGTCTCCCAAGCTCACTTAGCACCTTGTCTACAGCAAGTGTCGGAGAACTGTGAGTTTTGAATGGAATTTTCTTTCTGCATCTGTCCATATAGTAACAGGTCCTTGTCGGTGGCATTGACTACTTGCCCACTGTCTGCGTGGCCAGCCCAGGCCTCACCTGCGTCTCAGCGTGGGCTCGTGGCTCTGGGCTCTGCAGACAGGGTCCTGGGGTTGTCCTCTCTTAGTGATCTTACAGATTTGGGGATGTCAACACTATCTTTTGAAATTCTGTGCCTTGTCTTATGTAGAATAAAGATTTTCTTTCTAAATTTAAACCATAAAGTGACTTCTGTGACTATGGTGGAATTTAAAGGATGTTCTGAGAAGGAGAGTTGTTTGGAGAGGCAAGGCACAAAGGGAGATGCTGAGGTTTCTTGCCCTTCCTTTGTACATGGCCTGGTGCGTCCAGCGTGGTCCAAGCTCATGCCAGCCCCGGCAGCTCTGTGAGGCTGGCACGTTATCTGCCCTTAGTGCCAGGCCAGGGTCTAGTCCTTGCCTGTGGTGATGCCCGTGTGGCTGAGCCCAGGGTGAGCCCTGTGGTCTGCGCCGGCCTATGTCTCCCCCCACATTCTTTGGTCTTTGATAATCAACCTGCTCTCATTTTCCCCTGATGTTCTTGGTAGGAAAAAACACCCCAGAGCGCTCGGGGTTACCGAAGGGCTGTCTTCTGTACAAAACCCTCCAGGTGCAGATGTTGGACCTGCTGGACATCGAAGGCCTCTACCCTCTGTACAACCGGGTTGAGCGGTACCTGGAAGAGTTTCCCGAGGAGAGGTGAGGCCGGGCAGTCCCCCTCCTGGGCAGCCCTGAGGGGAGACCATGGGGGTGGGCAGGGTCAGAACAAAACTCCCAGGGCCTGGCTTCCCAGGAGGACAACACAGGCCAGCCACACCCTGACCTGGGGGCCATGGCTCAGGATTCAGTGCCTTGTAAGGCAGGATGAAGGTCCCTGTGAGATTAGTGCTCACTCTCTGGTTTCTAGAAAAGAAAGCACATCTGTGCACTTGACAATTCCAAAATCCCAAGTCAGGGCCGAGCCTGTAGAGGGCAGTGTTGCTCCACCAGCCGGGCAGCTGCTCGAGCTGCTGCATCAGCTGAGCCGCGGACCCTGGGCTTGCACTGGAGGTCACTGTGGTCTTTGCCTGCAGTGTCTGGTGGGGCCTGGATCCTGTCGCTTCTCACTAGCCTTTACTTGCATCTCTGACACAGGACGCCACTTGTCAGGAACAGAAGAGGTCTCAGCTTCAGAGCTCCCTAGTTCTGGTCTTGCAAGGTTCTATTTAAACCTTGGTGCTTCAGAACCGAGTTTAACATGAGGAAGCGATGGATCTGTTAGGTGCCTTTCAGAACGAAATGTGTGATTGTCAAATGGTGCTACAGGATGGTAGACTGTGTAAACACTTTAAGAAACAATCACCAGGCGACTTCGTCATCCTGTTTTTATTGTGTTTTCTTCTTCAGAAAAACGTTGCAAATAGATGGGCCTTATGATGAAGCATTTTACCAGAAGCTGCTTGATCTTTCCACTGAGGATGATGGGACAGTGGCCTTTGCATTAACAAAGGTGGGCAGAGCCATCTGGAAACACGCGGTGTGCTCCTTAGGTTCTTAGCACTAACTTGGGGTTTTTCCACTACCTACCCCTGAGGGTTAAAGCAGAAAAATTGAGGATCTAAGACAAAAGGTAGCTGATGTTTCCCCCAGATTGACCAGGGCAGGGGATGGTACGTTTAGCTTTTAAGGAGGGTTTCCCTCGGTTCAGTTCTGCCCCAGCCCGTCCTGTCCTGAGGGGGGTGTATTCCCAGGTGGGGCCAGGCCCCAGGGGCGGCCCATCTTCATTTCTTCTCAACAGCCTGGAACGGGCTCCGTACCAACCGTCCCTTTCCTCAGGGTCCTCGCTAGGGCACCTGGGCCACACCTGCACCTCTCTTCCTCAGCATGCAGGCCGAGGAGCAGCCTGGGAGAGTCTCCTAGGGAAGACGCTGGGTCCCGTACTTTCTGGTGCTGTGGAATTCAGGGCTCTGTGAACGTGGATAGGAAAAAAATTGCATCTTTGTTTTCATTAACTTTTACCTGAAATTTAGCATTTCCTTCCACTGTGAATGTGGCAGGACCCAGGACTCTGCCACTAAGAGAAGTCAGACCTTTCAGCCCTCACACTGTAGTTGCATAACGACCCCTCCAGATGTCGTTATATTCATCACTGCCTGAGGTGTGATGTATTACTATGGAATACATTTGTTTTTAAAAATATTTTGGTATTTTACATTGTCACCCTCTGTATTTTATGCACTTAAAAATGTTATTCTGAAAGGGGCCCATAGGCTTTACTAGGCTGCGAAAGGTTTCACGAGACACCACAGTGAAGAAGCTCCGTTCCTGAGGGAGCCGGGTGACGCTCCTCTTGCGCGTGTGCTCAGCTGCACTGGAGCCCTAGGCCTCACCTCTCCTGTCCTGTCCACATGTCTGTGGTTCCCACTTGGGAAAGACCCTTCAGTATTTCTCTGGCTGAGGCTGCAGCTGTCAGTTTTTCGAGGAGGACTGAGGGTGTCTTGTAGAGCCTAAAGTGAGTCCCTGAAGCCGGGGCCATGGCGGAGTTAGTGGAGGCTAAGGGCAGAGCTGTCCTCGGTGGGGAAGGTTCCAGGTGGAGCCTCTGGGTCAGGATAAAGCAATGGAGTCTGCCATGTGCTGTCACAACCTGAGTATATTGATTTAGGAATAAACAGCAGCACTGCTTTTTTTTTTTTATTTTCAAGAGAAAAAACAGGACTTTATTTTCTTTTTTATACATTTCTATATTTTCAGTTTCCTGCTAAATAAGCATGGATTACTTTTTAATTTTATTTCAGTCTTTAAGTGGCATACGTGAATGCAATCTTGTTGTAAATGGCTAGAGCAGGCACCACATGCCTATCAGAATGGCTGAGATAAAGACTGGGAAAACATGCAGTGCTGGTGCAGAGAAACGGGATCTCTCTTCCATTGCTGATGGGGATGGAGATGGCATAGCCGCCCTGGGAAATACCTTGGCATGTTCTTATAAAGTAAACGTGCAGCTACCATGCCACGCAGTACTCACGCTCCCAGGCATTTATCTGAGAGACACGAAGACTTAACATTCACCCCAAAACCTGTATGGGAATGTTCACAACAGCTTTATGTGTAATAGCTAAAACTGGAAACAACCCACGCCTTTCCACGGGTGACCTGTAAGAGGTCAGACAGACTGTGGCGCATCTACACCACAGAATCTGCTTATCAACAAAGAAGAACGAACTACCAATACACACAGCAGCCCGGATGGGTTGCCAGGGGACTCTGCTGAGGGACAATGGCCAATCCCCAAAGGTTACACATTGTTATGATTCTGTTTATATAAAATTCTTGAAATGATGAAGATTAGTGGTTGCCGTGCGTTGGGGGGAGGAGAGAGGCAGGTAAGTGTGGTTATAAAAGGTCAAGCTGAGGGATCCTTGTGGTGGTTGAACAGTGGCGATGGTTGTATGGACCTACATGTAATCAGTAACACACATACACACACTAGTGTGTGTAAAACCTGGGCGATCAGAATTAAGGGCATGGATTGTATCAATGTCACCCACCTTGCTGTGATATTGTAGTGTAGTTTTGCAAGGTGTTAACTATTGGGGGTAACTAGGTGGCTAACATGTGGCTTGAGGTCTTTCTGTGTTGGAATAGAAGGGTCTGCCCTTTAAGAACTCAGGTTCTACTAATTGCATCTGAAGAGGGTGTTCGTGAAGCTGAAGCTGGGGAGTGGATTGAGAACATGCCTGCACAAAAGTTCCTTCATGCATGTTGTTTATCTGTTTGAACCTTGTACCTGTGAAGAGAGGAGGGAATACTGTCTTCGTTTTAGTGCTCAGGAGACAGCCCACAACAATGCTTGCATTCATCTGTTATGTAGTGTTCGGTAGCAGGGGTTAGCAGACTTTCTGTAAAGGGCCAGAGAGTAAGGCCTTGTGAGCCATCTGGTCCCTGTTGCAGCTACTCACATCTGCCTTTGTAGCTCAAAAGCAGGCACAGACAAAATGAAACAAGCAGGGCTGTGTCCCAGGAAAGCTGTGTGTACAAAAAACAAGTGGTGGTGGGCTGGGCTTGGCCCCTGGCCCGTAGTTTTGACCTCTGTGCACTTCTGCTTGTTATTTTGTTTATTCCATTCTTTGCTCTACTAGTTTGGAAGTTGTAACTTCTGTTTCTCCTCCTTCAGTGGTTTCTTGTCTGATTTGACCCTGCATATTTAAAGTCTAAAGTTAATCAGTTATTTAACACCCCAACTCCCACACAATATAAGGACTTGGGACACTTAATTCCAGTTGTCCTTCTCAGCTTATGTGCAGTTATTGTCTGGCATCCTGTTGGTCTTACTATTTTTCAAAGTCCCAATTTAGAGTACTACCTTGAAAACATTATGCTAAGTAAAGGAAGCCAACCACAAAGGATGACACATTAAATGATTCCATTTATATGCAATATCCGGAATAGACAAGTCTACAGAGATAGAAAGTGAGTAAGTAGTTGCTTAGGGCTGGGGAGAGAATGGGATGATAGCAAAGGGTGTGGGTTTTTATTGAAGTGATAGAAATCTTCTAAAATTAACTGTGGTGATGGTTTCACCTATCTGTGCAACAGATACAGTAAATACAGTAAAAACCATTGCATTGTACACTTTAAACAGGTAAATGGTATGCTGTGTAAATCATATCTCAATAAGGCTATTATAGAAAAAAAGAAAAAGAAGAAAGATCTGAGGTGCAAAAGCGTTAGGCAATGAGCTCATGGATAAATCTAAACAAACATCTGTATAGTACTCTAATTTGGGACTTTGGTTGGTTCCACTTTTTGGCTATTCTGATCAACGCTGCTATAAATATGTGTGTAAAAGTATTTGCATGTTTTCCCTTTTCTGGGTTATATACCTACGAGTGGAATTGTTGGGTCCAATGGCAACTTTATGTTTATTTTGAGGACCTATCAGATTGTTTTCCAAAATGACTGTACCTTTACCTTCCCACCAGCAGTGTATGAAGTTTCCTGTTTTTCCATGTCCTCACCAACACTTCTTTATACCTGTCCTTTTGATTTTTGCTGTCCTAGAGGGTGTGCAGTGGCATATTGTTGTGATTTTAATTTACATATCTCTGAAGACCAAGAACATCTTTTTGTGTGTTTGTTGCCCATGTATATATGTTCTTTGGAGAAATTTCAGATCCTTTGCTCACTTTTTAATTGTCTTTGTGTTGAGCTAAGAATTCTTTGTATATTCTGGGTACTAGCAAATACATGATTGGCAAATATTTTCTTCCATTCTGTCATATTTTCTTCCATTCCATTGTCTTTTTATATTCTTTTTTTTTTTAATAATACAAATATATTTTATTTGAAATAAACAAAAATGCTTATATAGCTCAATGGGTCACTTGGAAACAAACTCTTGCTTGACTGTATTACTGAGCAAAAACAAAGTTTAAGCAGAAACACCCTTCTTTTTTGACATGTATTTGGAGATAGGTAAGAAGACACTACTTGGTTTTTTAAAAAACTGA
>CAUYPO010142576.1:0-24556 GCA_963574435.1 Cheirogaleus major | reverse complement strand
AGCTGGGACTACAGGCATGCGCCACCATGCCCGGCTCATTTTTTCTATATATTTTTAGTTGGCCAATTAATTGCTTTCTATTTATAGTAGAGACGAGGTCTCGCTCTTGCTCAGGCTGGTTTCGAACTCCTGACCTTGAGCGATCCGCCCGCCTCGGCCTCCCGGAGAGCTAGGATTACAGGCGTGAGCCACCGCGCCTGGCCAAAATCTGGCTTTTAAATAGTGAAGCTTTTTTGAGTACTTTAGGCCAAAGCCCTGGGGCAGCTGTAGTGTTGAGCCTGGGGGCGTGGCTTCCAGCCTGGGGCTCGGCCCTCAGGGTCCAAGCCTGCTGCTAAGGCCGGCTGGGAATCAGAGGCCTGGGTTCCTCTCACCCCCTGTGTGACCCAGGGCAAGTCACCACTCCTCTCTGCTCTGCTTCTAGTCACCTCTTACAACAGAGAGCCTTTAAGATGGGCAGTGGGTGGATGTGCCTGCCTCTTGGTGGCTGTAAGGTTCAGAAGGTCACAGTAGGCAGGGTACAGGCCTGGCACCTTGTGAGTGCGAAGCTTGTCTCAGATGCCTCCGTCCCTTAGCATTGGGCTCAGGGGCCCAGATGTGAGGGCTGCAGCTCTGTTCCTGGGATCCTCGGTTGTGGAATCTTAGAGGCCTGAGTCCCTAGAACTCTAGAGCACAGTGTCAGAGCCTCAGAGGCAAGGGTGTTGGGACTGGGGGAGCCAGGATGAGTCCTGAAAGACCCTCTATTTCCCTAGTTCACAGACGAGGAGACCAAGGCCCAGACAGGGGAAGGAAGTTGGCCCAGGTCACCCAGCAAGTCAGTGGTAGAGGTAGGACTGCCCCTGAGTTCTTTCCCCCAGCATTTCAGGATCCCCCTGGAAGTCAGAAGGGGACCCCAGTTTCCCCCTCCTCCTCCTCAACCCCACCCCCACCCCACTGTCCAGCCAGGATCTGCCGAGGACTGTGATCGCTGTGTATAAGTGCCGACTGCCAGGTCAGGGAAGCTAGCTGAGATGCGAGTCCCCCAGCCCAGAGTAGTGGCCTTGGGGGGTCTGGGGTGGACTGAGGGGCAAGGCCAGGGTGGCAGCAGCCTTGGGTACTGTAGGCTGGCCCCTTCCCCATGGCACTGGTGGCAGCCCCGGTGGTCTCTAACCCGTCCTGTCTCTCCCTCTCGTCTTCCCCAGGGCATCTCCTCCCAACCAGGCAACTCCCCGAGTGGCACAGTGGTGTGAAGCCCTGGATGTCGGGGTCCCCCACCCCATGCCCCAGCCTTCTAGCCATAACCCTCCCCACGACCTCACGGATCAACGTATTAACAAGACTAACCATGACTGATGGACTGCTCCGGTCCCCTGCCCTGTGCAAATTTTGGGGGCCCCCCAGACTCACCAAGACACTGGGGGGATATAGTGGCCCTTGTGGCCTCAGCCTTGTCCCCATCCACTGCCAAGTACAATGACCCCTTCCTCTGAAACATCAGTGTTACCCTCATCCCTGTCCCCAGCATGTGACTGGTCATTCCTAGCAGGGAAAGTCCCCACCCATGAAAGCCCCAGCTCTGCAGTGTGCCCTCAGTTGAGAGGGCAGGGCAGGGGATGGCCCACCCCCTACCCGGCCCCCACCCCCCTCTCTTGCTATTGTCTGTGCTTTTGAAGAGTGTTAAATTATGGAAGCCCCTCAGGACCCTCCCTGTCCCCCAGGACCTCTTATTTATACTAAAGTTCCCTGTTTTCACAGCACTCTGCTCCCTTTGGAGGTGGCGTAGAGGATGTGTGTGCTTTGCTGTCCCATGATCAGCCCACTTTAACCAAAAGAAGAGGGCAGGCTGCCTCCCCAGCCTGGCACCTCCCATCCCTTTTAATAGCAGGAAAAGTTGAATCCCGGGGAGGGAACAGAAGGGACGAGGGCAGGGCTCAAAGCTGGTGACCGAGTGCCAGCGGGCCCTTGGGAAGGAGAAAAGCATCCCTGTCCCCATTGTCTGAAGAGGAGAGGCCAGCCAGGTCCCCCCTTTGGAGTCCGGTCAAAACTGTCCAAATCTGCTACTCCAGGGGCCTGTGGGGGGCAGGAGTCCCAGTCTTTGTGTCCTGGTGCCACAGGCCTGTCCCCGCCAAGGCCCAGGCACCCGGCGCCAGCTGGAGGCCATGATTTCCATTCTTCCATTCGGGAGAACTGTCCACCCAGGAAAGAAAGGCTAAAATCCCTCCCTGCTGGCGCTGGGAGCTGCGGGGAGTGGTGTCTTCCTGCTCCACCCTCCGCCCCCCCTGAAATGTTTCTGTTTCTAATCCCAGCCCTGGCAGGAATGTGGCTGCCCGGCCAGGGGCCAAGAAGCTATTTTGAGGTCTCCTTTGCCTGGGGAGGGCCTGCTCCACCACTTGCCTCCCCCCAGGCTTTGGGCAGCGGGTCACCCCTGGTTCTGGCTCCTGTGGGTGTCCCCTCCCAATCCTCTCCTCACCCTCCTTTCACTACCTCCTGCCAAAAAAAGAGTAAAACAGAGGGTCCGAGGGCTAAATTTAGCTGTCCCAAAGTCGGAATCCATCTCTGAGTCACCCAGAAGCTGCCCTGCCTCCTGGCTTCAACCCCTTCTCCCCCCAGCTCTGGGGCTTGGTGAGAGCAACGGGGGTGGGGGGTGAGGGGTACTGGATCACTCTGGGCCTCGATTGGCCCCTCTAGGCAATGGGGGGGGGCTTGTTTTGGAATCTCACACCTGTAGCTCTCTTGTATGCCCTGCCTTTTCGTTGGAGGGGGCAGCGCGAGAGTGAGATTCTCGTCGTGGGTCAGTTCTAACCCCCAGTCTGGCACTGAGGGTTGTGTGGGCCCTGGAAGGAGGTGGGGGCTGGCTTCTGAGGGGTTAAGGCTGGGAGGCGGGAGTGGGGCTGGACCAAGGGGTGGGGAGAGAGGAGGAGGCAGCAGAGAGAAGTGGCCAGAGAGGCCCAGGGGACAGCCAGGGACAGGCAGACATGCGGCCAGGGCTCTGGGGCCTGAGCAGGGGCTGCCAGGCCCTGTGACAGTAGGACCCCGAGCCCCTGGCCTGGGGAGGGGGCCATGGTGCTACCTGGCTGACATGTCAGCCGAGGTGCGGCTAAGTCAGCTCCAGCAGCTGGTGCTGGACCCCGGCTTCCTAGGGCTAGAGCCCCTGCTCGACCTTCTCCTGGGCGTCCACCAAGAGCTGGGTGCCTCCGACCTGACCCAGGACAAGTACGTGGCCGACTTCTTGCAGTGGGGTGAGTGCCGGCCTGCACGGGCTCCCCCAGATCGGGTGGAGAGGCAGAGGCAGGAGATGGGGCTGGGTGCAGGGGCCTGGCCGCAGGGGGCAGGATGGACACAGGGAGATCCTCTCATTTTGGGAGGCTTGGACTTGGGTCCTGGGGCAACATGCCCCTACCCCGTGTCACCCTGGGGGCAGAGTAAGGTCAGCAGAGGCCAGGACAGCCATGACTCAGACCCACAGCTTGGGAGTCACAGCAGGCTGGGCTGGGCACAGCCTCCCCTGGTCTCTTGCACTCCCTCCCTGAGTCTAGGCCTAGGGACCCTTCCCCCCAATATGGGCCCTGTGGACCTCACCCCTGGTTTCCTACAACACGGGCAGGCTGGGAGGGACAGCATGTGGCAGCTGCCAAGGGTGCGGCTGATGGGCAGGTGTTCGGCGCCAGCCTCTCCAGCTGCCCCAACAGGTGCCCAGGCACTGGGAGGGTGCGGTGACTCACGCGGGCCCTGGGGGAGAACCAGCTCTGCAGACAGGCACCACCAGCACTCCTTCCATCCCCTGGATTGAGGAGGAACAACTTCAGGTTCCTCTGGGTGTGCCTTTTTTCTCTGTAGGTCCTACAGCCTGTCTCCAAGGTCTTGGTCCCTACTAGCCTGCATGGGTCAGGCTGCCATTCCCTCCGGCTCCCCACGTCTTGTAGTTCTGGTTCAGGACCTCCAACCTTCTAGCTGTCCCACAAAGTCCCTTCTTTTGAGGTCTTTTCAAGGCCAGGGGACAGGTCCAGAGGGAAGGTACCTCAACTTCAGCTTTCTGCCTTGTCTGCCCCCTCCCCACCCTCGGTCCAGGACTCGGGCTCACAGTCCTGTCACCCCTAACACCCTGCCACTCTGGCCCTCCACATGCCTGGCCCTCAGTGGCTTGCTCTTGGTCTTCTGTGTGTGTGTGTCACTGTCTGTCCGCCATCTGCTGCTCCCTCTTGTGTGCGTCTCTTTTGACCCAGGCCCTGCACCTCTCCCTCCTCCCCCATTTCACAGATGGGAAAGTGGAGGCCCAGGGCCAGGCCGCTCCACCTCTGCAAGAACCTTTCTCCATTGCCCCCCAGCCTTTATGACTCTCCCAGCCTCCCTCATGCAGAGGATGAGGTTGGGCTGGGAGGGTAAACTGAGACCTGGGGTGGGGGTAGGGGTCTGGCTGTCCTGTGAGGAGCGCTCCTTTTGTGGCCTGAGCTGCATCCTGGGGCCCCTCCCCTGCCAGGCCTCCCGGGCGGGGGAGGGGGCCTGGGTTCCCGCTGCCTTAAAAGGGCTCAATGTCTTGGTGCTCCCTCCCTCCCCCGTCCTTAGGCCTGGCTGGTTCTTCCCTGCCAGACCACTCTCCCTGAAACCCCAGAACCCCACGGGCCCCCCTCCTCCGTAACTCACTCTCTGTCTCCCCTCTTTCCTGCTCACACCCATCCCTCTCTTCCATACTGCCTCCACTTCTCCCACCCGCTAGGAGTCCAGGCCTCTCTCCCCACAGTCCCTGAGTCTCTGGCCTCCGCCCTGGCCTGTCCTCCTCCCAAACTGCCCTGTTTAATGTTCCTAGCTGTGGGACCTTATCCTCTCAGAGCTCTGATCACCATCTGTGACTAAGGGGTAGTACTAAAGTACTCCTGGACTTGGTGGGAGCTCTCAAGTCCAGGATGGGTGTCCAGGCTGGCTTTGTCCCCTCCTATTCCTTCCCCCAGCCCCAAATCCAGAGTTTCCCAAAGTGTGGTCCAAGAACCTCCTACATCTGAACCTGGAGGGACTGGTTACAACTGCAGATTCTGGGCCATAACCCAGGACATACTAAATGGGAGCCTTGGAGTGGGGCCCCAGAACCATCACCTGGAGTTGGGGAGGAGGGCCTGAAGCCCAGGGGGTCTAAGAGCAGGGTCTTATTTCCTCTCCCTGTTCTTCAGCGTCTCCCCATCTGCAGACATTTGTTAGCCCACCCCCTCCATCCTGCGGCCACTGGAGCCTTATGACTCAATGCCTTGTCCCAAAAAGGGGTTCCCAGGCATCTCACCTCTATAAGAGGGCAGTTTTGGGTCCCCAAAATCTCACAGTATTTATGTGGGGATGTTCTTGGGAGACTCCTAAGGTAAAGCTGAGAGGCAGAGAGAAGGGAGACTAAGGGACAGAGGGTGCGATTTGCCCCTAGTCTCTAGTGTCTGCCCTAGTGACCCTGGGTTCTTCTCCCTCACCCCCAGCGGAGCCCATCGTGGGGAAGCTTAAGGAGGTCCGACTGCAGAGGGATGACTTCGAGATTCTGAAAGTGATCGGACGTGGGGCGTTCAGCGAGGTGAGCCCTGAGTGGCGGGGGGAACTCTGCCCGGCGGGAGTTGGGCTTTACTTGTGGTGGGCGGGGCATAGGAGTTCGAGGCGGGGCCTTAGAAATTGATGAATGACTGAACCTTAGAACCTAGGGCTGGGCTGGGGCGGGGCTTGGGACCAGTGGGCGTGATGCTGTGGGGGCGGGTCCACAGCTGGGTGGAGTTGGGGGTGGAGTCCGATCCGGGAGCCCTTCTGTTTTCTCCGCCACCTCCGCCCCCTGTCACCCTGTTTCGGCCTTCAGGTAGCCGTGGTGAAGATGAAGCAGACGGGCCAGGTGTACGCCATGAAGATTATGAATAAGTGGGACATGCTGAAGAGAGGCGAGGTGAGGAGCAGGGCTGGTGTGGGGGCCCAGAGCATTCCCCCCACCCCCGCACCCACTGCAGCTCCTTGGGGTGCCCTGCAGGTGTCGTGCTTCCGTGAGGAGAGGGATGTGTTGGTGAATGGGGACCGGCGCTGGATCACACAGCTGCACTTCGCCTTCCAGGACGAGAACTACCTGGTGAGCCCCAGGCCAGGGTGGCCAGGAAGAGAGACAGCTGCCTACGCTGTCAGTTAACGAGGGGGTGGCGGTGGGGAGAGGAAGCTCTTGGGATTGGGGGAGCTGCCCCGAAATGCCGCGGGGCTGTCTCTGTGTGCTAGGAACTTCTTGTCTCAGGTAGAAGAGGGGCCTCTTTACCTGGGAACCTGGGAAGGGAGATGATGTCCCTTACTGTCTTTTCCTGGGCTGATTCTGGAGGACTCTTGTATAAAGATGCCTCTGTTGGGGGGGTCTCTTACCTGGAATGGGACAGCTCTCCAGGAACTCTATCTGGGAACACTGATGGGGCAGGGAGTCTCTGGGACCTATACTAGGCATTGGGAGGTCTCTGGGTTCTCTTTTTCCCTGAACATCTCAGAGAGAGTGAATCTCTGTCCAGTGAAATCCTGGGAGAAGTGGGGATTTTTTTGGCAGGGGGTGAGAGGGATGCTATCCGATTTGGCCTGGGAGGTCTCTGAGGTTCTCTTAGGGCTGGGGCTGCGGGGTCTCTGCCCAGGGATAGGGTGTCTTTGGGAGTCTTTGTCCTGGATCGGCGCCTAGGGGGACTACCGACCACTCATGACACACCTCCTCCAGTACCTGGTCATGGAGTACTACGTGGGCGGGGACCTGCTAACGCTGTTGAGCAAGTTTGGGGAGCGGATCCCGGCCGAGATGGCGCGCTTCTACCTGGCTGAGATAGTCATGGCCATAGACTCGGTGCACCGGCTGGGCTATGTGCACAGGTGGGCGTGGCAGCGCCTGAGGGGCGGGGCCGGGAGAGGGATAGCAAAGCTTGTACCCTGAAGGATACCTTGAAGGTTGCAACTCAGGGGACAAGGCCTAGAGAGGGACCTCCTTGGTTGGGGCCCACTGGGGGTGGGGCCTTGGGTCCAGGGGGCGTAACCTGAGGGGGCAGGGCCCAAGACAGCGCTGAGCCTTGCAGGATGGTGGGAGGGATGCTCACTTATCCTTCCATGCTCAGGGACATCAAACCGGACAACATCCTGTTGGACCGCTGCGGCCACATCCGCCTGGCTGACTTCGGCTCCTGCCTCAAGCTGCGGGCAGATGGAACGGTGAGCGGGTCCGGCCGCCGTGGGGCAGCTCGCTGCCAGTGAGGAGGAGCGAGGTGCAGAGTGCGGGGCTGGGTGGGAGCGGGACTGGATTTGGAGTGGGAAGGAGGCGACCAGGCCTAAGTGTGCTATGCGTTGTGTGGGGAAGGTTCAGACCAGGCAGAGGGAGGGCATCAACATTTGGGACGTGGTTAGGAGGGGGCAGGAGCTGGTGGGCAGGGTGGAGCCAGTGCCCAGAGGCGTAGGACCAAGCCCAGCTCTGGCCTTGTTGGCGCAGGTACGATCGCTGGTGGCTGTGGGCACCCCAGACTACTTGTCCCCAGAGATCCTGCAGGCTGTGGGCGGTGGGCCCGGGCCAGGCAGCTACGGGCAGGAATGTGACTGGTGGGCGCTGGGCGTGTTCGCCTATGAAATGTTCTACGGGCAGACGCCCTTCTACGCTGACTCCACTGCCGAGACCTACGGCAAGATTGTCCACTACAAGGTGAGCGCAGCCCCAAGGAGCCCCTGAACTCTCTGTACTTGGTCCCAGCTCACGTCCCCCTTTCCCTCTCCCTCTGAGCAGGAGCACCTGTCTCTGCCCCTGGCGGATGCAGGGGTCCCTGAGGAGGCTCGAGACCTCATCCAGCGGCTGCTGTGTCCCCCGGAGACAAGGCTGGGCCGGGATGGAGCAAGCGATTTCCAGAAGCATCCTTTCTTCTTCGGCCTCGACTGGGATAGTCTCCGTGACAGTGTTCCCCCCTTTACTCCAGACTTCCAGGGTGCCACTGACACGTGCAATTTTGATGTGGTGGAGGACGGGCTCACTGCCATGGTGAGCGGGGGCGGGGTAGGTACCCACTGCGCCTGCTTGGCTGAAGGGCTAAGGGAACCTGCCCATCCCCCGCTCCATAAAGTTGGAATAATGACAGTGCCTACCTGCTGGAGTCCTGAATCATTCATTCCCCAGAGCACCTGCAATGCCCAGCCAGTGTGTGACCTGGACCTACAGTCAGTGAGGGGACACAGACAAATCCCCAGACAATGAGGCCTCTGAGTGACCAGGGCTGAGATGGGAGAGTGTGGGGGTGGGGGGAGATTCTGGCCCAGCATGGAAGGTCCTGGAGGGCTTGGGGGGGCACAGTGTGTGTCTAAGCTGAGACCTGGAGGGATGGGGGAGGCAGGAGAGGACTCTTCCTTCCTTAGGCCACCTCTCTCCACTATTGAGTAAGCTGTCCTGGAATACTTGCTCAGCTCTGGGTGGCCTTCTGCTGGGCATTCTGGGGACACAGCACTGACCAAATCAGCCTTGTTCCCTACCCTCATCGACCTGAAGTCTAGACAAGTATATATTTTCACGGACTGTGGGAAATGCCCTGAAGGGAGGTAAAAGGATACAAGAAACAATGATGGCTGGCGACTTTCAGTAAGCCCCGAGTTGGGGTTGCTTTGGGGGGTAACATGTAGGCCAAGACCAGAAAGGGGTGCAAGACCAGCCCTGACAACTGCTGGTCACATCCGCGGGTCTCTTGTGTAGGAGACACTGTCAGACATGCAGGAAGGCGTGCCGCTGGGGGTCCACCTGCCTTTCATGGGCTACTCCTACTCCTGCATGGCCCTCAGGTAAGCTCTGCCCTGCAAGGCCACCAGAGGCTCCAGAGGCTGCTTGGGCTTCCTGTGTTCTAGCTCCTCATCAGACGGTGGATTTTTACCAATCAGTCTTGGGACCAAGAACTCCCAGGAGCCCAGAGTTGTAGAATCTTAAGTCTCAGACTATAGGACTTTAAAATTTTAGATTCAATTGTAAAACCTCAGAGCCACAGACTTGGCCTTCCAGAATCTTGTAACCGTTGACTTTGACATTTCTAGTACAGAGTCATGGGGCCTCAGAATCTTAGAAAATAATAACTTGAGAATTTTGCAGTCAATTTTAAAAGAACACAAACTCATTGAATCAGTCATATAACAATAAGGCCTTTAAAAATATTAATTATACAAATAATGTATGGCTTATCAGAAGTAAATTAGAAAATATGGGTCAGGAGCCAGGCGTGGTGGCTCATGCCTATAATCTCAGCACTTTGGGAGGCCAAGGTAGGAGGATCACTTGAGGCCAGGAGTTTGAGATCATCCCAGGCAACATAGCAAGACCCTGTCTCTACAAAATTAAAAATAGGAAAATTAACTGGGCGTAGTGGTGTACACCTGTAGTCCTGGGACTATTTGGGAGGCTGAGGTGGGAGGATCGCTTGAATCCAGGGGTTCAAGATTACGGTGCACTATCACGGTGCTACTGCACCTCAGGCCTGATAGAGTGTCTCTAAAAATAAAAAAATGAAACAAAAAAGAAAGGGAAGTCAAGCCCCAAGCCCACTGCCCAGCAGTGGTCCCTGGCTCACACATGTGCAGACACATATTTGACAACTGGGAGAACAGGTGGTTTTCTAATCAGCTTTTGTTACTGGACAATGTGTGACAAACACCATTCCTTAGCATTAATGAACTACAACATGATTCTGAACCGCTGTGTGGTATTCTGCTTAATGGCAGGTCAGGATTTAACTCATCCTCTGTTATGTCCCAGGCACATGTCCAGGATAGATAGGTCCTTGAGACATACTCTCACAGGAAGCATTGCTGGGTCAGAGGGGACATCTTCTGTGTATTCCTAGGGAGGGTCTGTCCTTTTCCCAGTAGCAGAGTGTAAGGGGGTGTGCTGATATCTGGAGTCATGCTTTTGCGATCCCATGCCTAGTCTTAAGACCACAGTTTTGGAGGGTGGCCAGACCTGGGCAGTCTCCCTCATAGGGTCCCCGTCCCTGTCCTGAGGCCTTAAGGAGAGGGGTCTGCAAAGAGAGGAGATAGCAGACCCTAGAATGGGTGTCGGGACTCCTGGTCCCTGCAGAAGGTTTAGCAGCAGTTCCTGGGGCCCAAGGCCATGGGAGGGGCAGGCTTTTCCTAACCAGAACTTGTCTCTTCATGCTGCCCCTCCTACTCCTCAAACCAGGGGGTCCTCAGGGCCAGCTGCCCCTTGCCCACAGGCTAGGGAGTCCTGGTTCTCAACCTGGGGATGTCAGCCTCTTTCCCTCCCTGTGTCCTCTTCCTCTCCCCAGGGACAGAGAGGTCTTCCCAGGCCCCACACCCATGGAACTGGAGGCGGAGCAGTTGCCTGAGCCACATGTGCAAGCGCCCAGCCTGGAACCCACAGTGTCTCCCCCAGAGGAAACAGTAAGTTGATGGAGGAGAGAGGGTTGGTCAGGGATGAAGGAAAGGTGAGGGTTTCCATTGCCCTCTGGGAGCTTACTGGACAGAAAACCTGTAGAGATGAGGTTACAGCAGTCAGGAGACAGTTCCTAGGAAGAAATTACAGCAGAGCATTCAGTATGCATGTGCACATTCGTGTGTGTGTGTGTAGGGGGGTCTCTAAGGAGTTTATCTTTGAGCTAAGCACTGGCGAAGGAGGAGGAGCCAACCATGAAAAGAACAGTTCCAACGGGTCAGTAGAGAGAACCTCAAGGGCCAAAGCCCTGGTGGGAACACCAGGTAGCTCTTGAAAGCGACAGGAGGCTAGCATGGCTGAATTGTTACATGAGAAAGGGAAGGAAGGGGAGGCAAGCTTTGTCCGGAGGGCACTAGGGGGCTGGGGAGATTTTGAGCAGTGGAGGGACATGGTTAAGTTGAGTTAGTGTTTTAAGACTAGCTCTTTGGTTCCTGTGCGGAAAGGAGAGGACCACACTAAAGGCTGGAGACCACGGAGAAGGCTTGAGGTAGGGAAGGAGGAGGCTTGGGTCATTGCAGGAGCTATGGGGATTCCAGAAATTTCAGGGGGTTGAGGGAGTAGAGGACAAACAAGGATCCCAGGCCTGGATCCCAACTCCTGTGGGAGCCACAGGCAGCCCTAAGCTCGCTCCTCATACACAGGCTGAAGTGGCAGTTCCAGAAGCTATCCGGGAAGCAGAGGCTGAGGCTGAGGTAACGCTGCGGGAGCTCCAGGAGGCCCTGGAGGAGGAGGTGCTCAACCGGCAGAGCCTGAGCAGGGAGCTGGAGGCCATCCGCACGGCCAACCAGAACTTTGCCAGGTCGAGGTCGGGGTCGGGGCGGGGGCCCTTGGCAACCCTTTGCTGCCCCTCTCACCGGGACTCAGGCGGGCTCACCGTGCTTACCTCCCTGCAGTCAACTACACGAAGCTGAGGCCCGGAACCGTGACCTGGAGGCACACGTTCGGCAGCTGCAGGAGCAGATGGAGTTGCTTCAGGCCCAGGGAGCAGCAGGCGAGTCCCTCTTCCTCCCCCGTCCCCGAGGGGACCAGGAGGAGGTGGGCCGGCTGTTTGTTCGGCGGGGAGTGTGGACACCTGGGGAGGGGAGGGACCCAGGCTGGGGCACGCCACGCCACCGCCCTCCTCCGCCCCTTCACGCGCCCTACGCCTCTCTCTTCTCCTTCCAGCTGTCACGGGGGTCCCCAGTCCCCGGGCCACGGATCCACCTTCCCATGTAAGACCCCTCTCTTTCCTCTGCCTCAGGCCTGCTGCCCCCTCTGCGATCCCCTTCTCGTCTCCCTGTCCATATTTAGGGCTCACCCTACCTCTTTGCGGCTCCAGAGGGCGGAAGCCCTTCATTCAGCCCCAGATCTCCTTCGGTCGAGGTCTCTCACCACATCCCCTCCGGGATCTCCCCAGATGCCCCCATCACCCCATCCCCGGCCTTGACTCCCCTCGTTGTCTCTCGCGCCCTGTCGAGGGCTGGGCTGGGCTCCGATCGGGTCACCTGTCCCTTCTCTCTCCAGCTAGATGGCCCCACAGCCGTGGCTCTGGGCCAGTGCCCGCTGGTGGGGCCAGGCCCCAGGCACCGCCGCCACCTGCTGTTCCCTGCCAGGGTACGTCCGGCTGTCCACGCACGCCCGCCAGCCCGCCCCGCCCTCGCCTCGCTCCACCTACCCCGCACCGTCACTGCTTTGGGGCGGCTCCGTCGGGCTCCGCCCACCGCGGGGAGGGAGAAAGCTCGGGCAGCCAATCAACGCAGGCCGCTAGGAAGCAGCCAATGGCGAGTTCGTATGGGATTTGAGGCTTGCGAGCAAACCAACCACAGCTGCCGGCTGCTGGGGACCGGGGACGGGTGCAGGGAGGATTGTGGACTCACTTTTGGGTGTAAGCGGGGCGACTCCTGGAGCCAATCAGGGGCCCCTGTCGCCGGGTGCTGATCCCACCCTCTCGCCCGCAGGTCCCTAGGCCTGGCCTATCGGAGGCGCTTTCCCTGCTCCTGTTCGCCGCTGCTCTGGCTCTTGCCACCGCCTTGGGCTGCGGTGGGGTGGTGGCCTACGCCGGCTATCTCGCCCCGCCCTGGCGCTGCCCGGGAGTCGCCTTCGCCCCCTGAACCCTAGAGCCCCAGACTGTCCTCCACTCGGGGCCCGTTGTAGGGTTGAGTGGCCCGGACACTACACAGAAGCTGCTCCCACCGCACCCCGGTTCACACCCGCGTGCGTGGGTCTTCGCCCCAGCTCCTGTCCTATGATCCGGGCCCGCCCCCTGGCGGCCTGGGAGGGAGGAGCCGGGCCCGCGGCCGGCGAATGGGGCTCGTGGGGGCTTTATAGCCGGGAATGCCGCTGCTGCTGCTGCTGCTGCTGCAGGGTGGGATCGCAGACCACTTCTTCCCTCCGGCCAGGCTGAGGCCCCGACGTGGATGAGTGAACTGCGGTCCTGAGCAGGCAGCAGGCCGGGCTTGGCCATTCATTTTGCACCCTCCACGCACTCCCACCCGCCGTCAGTTCGCAAATTCTCCTTGTGCATGCGGCCCTGCTCGCCGGGCAACGTTTTATTTCCGTGGCGAACGTTCGGCGCGACCTCTGCCCGCTTTCTTTTGCCAGCCCCGCTTTTTCGGGGACTCCCGCGCCCTCTGCTCACATGCGCTACTCTCGGAGCCACAGTCGGCTCCGCCTGCCTCGGAGGTTTGGATATTTATTGATCTTGTCTTGTCCTCCGACTCGCTGACAGGCTCCAGGACCCCAACACCCCAATCCACGTTTTGGATGCACTGAGACCCCCGACATTCCTCGGTATTTATTGTCTCTCCCCACCTAGGACCCCACGCCCGACCCTCGCGAATAAAAGGCCCTCCAGACTGCCTAAAGCTCCTGGCTCCGCGGCGTCCATTCTGTTCGCGTTATGGGCGGGAGGCTGCTCACTGGCCAATCAGAAAGCGAGTGGAGGCGGCCAATGGCCTGGCGGGGAGCTCGCGGGACTCAAGGCTGACGAATCAGAGATGGGGAGAAGGAAATATTGGGGGCGGAGCTTAGGCGTCCGGCCACCCCGGAGGCACCGCCCCCCTGCCCAGCTGTGGCCCAGCTGTGCCACTGCTTGTGGAGAAGGGGGCTGGGCCGGCAGCGCGCGCGGCCATCGTCTTCCCACTGCGCCTGCGCAAGCCACGCGCATCCGCTCCAGGAACATAGGCTCAGAAAAGTTGCTGCAAACTTTCTAGCTCGCTTCCCCGCCCCTCCTCCCGGCCAGACCCGCCCCCCTGCGGAGCCGGGAATTCCGAGGGGCGGAGCGCAGGCCGAGATGGGGAATGGGGGGGCCTGCAGAGGACCCTGGAGACGGAGGCGTGCAGGAGCTCAGTCTCGGGGTGGAGGTGGCTTCGCGCCCTTAGCCCTCCTGGACGGCCCGTTACCTTCTCCGTTGTCCCGATGGGGAAACTGAGGCCCTGAGCCTGAGGCACACGCGGGGGGAGGCAGAAAGCGCGGCCAGAGGCGGAGGGAAAACAAAGGGAGAATCACGGACAGACGAGGAGGGGGACGGACACACACAGGGACAGAGACCCGAATGGAGAGCTGAGTCTTGCATTCGGGGCGGGGGAGGGCCGCAGGGTCTGCCAGGGAAGAAGCTCGGGAAGCTCGGGGGTGGGGGCAAAGAGGGGGGACAGGCGGGGGAAGGGGCTGGGGAAAGCCCGAGGGAGGAGGAGAAGGAGGGAGGAACTTCCCAAAGTTGCAAAACATGGCTACCTTGCCTGCGGAGCCGAGCGCGGTGCCGGCGGTCGGGGGGGAGGCAGTGGCGGCGGCGGCGACCGAAGAGGAGGAGGAGGAAGCGCGCCAGCTCCTGCAGACTTTGCAGGCGGCCGAGGGTGAGGCGGCGGCGGCGGCCGGGGCCGGGGCGGGCGAAGTGGCGGCGGGAGCGGAGGGCCCGGGATCCCCGGGCGTCCCCGAGTCGTCCCCCGAAGCCACTGCCGAGCCGCCCACCGGCCTCCGCTTCTCGCCCGAGCAGGTGGCGTGCGTTTGCGAGGCGCTGCTACAGGCGGGCCACGCCGGCCGCTTGAGCCGCTTCCTGGGCGCACTGCCCCCAGCCGAGCGCCTACGTGGCAGCGACCCAGTGCTGCGCGCGCGGGCCCTGGTGGCTTTCCAGCGGGGCGAGTACGCTGAGCTCTACCGGCTACTCGAGAGCCGCCCCTTCCCCGCCGCCCACCACGCCTTCCTGCAGGACCTCTACCTGCGCGCGCGCTACCACGAGGCCGAGCGGGCCCGTGGCCGTGCGCTGGGCGCAGTGGACAAGTACCGCCTCCGCAAGAAGTTCCCGCTGCCCAAGACCATCTGGGACGGCGAGGAGACCGTCTACTGCTTCAAGGAGCGCTCCCGCGCCGCGCTCAAGGCCTGCTACCGCGGCAACCGCTACCCGACGCCGGACGAGAAGCGCCGCCTGGCCACGCTCACCGGCCTCTCGCTCACGCAGGTCAGCAACTGGTTCAAGAACCGGCGACAGCGCGACCGGACCGGGGCCGGCGGCGGCGCGCCCTGCAAGAGGTGAGGGGACTCGTGCGGGGCAAGTCTCGCTTTCCCGGGGACATTCTATCTACCAGCGCTCTTCCCGGGTGCCTGCTGCTGGGGTCAGCGCGCCGAACTCCTCGGACACCTCCCGCTCACACCCTCAGGCGTCTGCGGAGCGCAGGAACTAAGCGAGGATGGGACACGCACACGCCTGGGCCCCCTCCCCGGACGTCACTTTTCGCACGCGGAGGCTCAGAGACCTCTTCGCGCTGTTCCATCCAGGATCCAGTCCGTGTTCTGGACTTCACTGGGGGGAGGTAGTGAGAAAATAGGGGGCTCCATGGGGGCTGCGGAGAAGCGGGAGGGGCCTTTGCCCCCACTGCAGCATATGTAGGGGTTCTTTTCAGGCCCCCTTTGCAGCCTGGGCCTCCCCTGACCGTTACTCTTCCCCACCCACTCCCACACCCCCCAGGGCCCAAACAGCGTGGCCTGTCGTCCGTCTTTGTTGTGAAACGTGAACCCTTCCCAGCTCCGGTTTCCCTGTAACCCAAGCCCTTCCCCTCCCACCCTGTGGGCCCGGCCTCTCACTCCCTTCTCTGACGCCCTGCGGGGAGGGCACAGGGAGCTGAGCCGGCGCCTGCTCATCACTCCAGGACACTTGCGGGCTTGTCTACTCTCCGCCTACCCCAGGAACCTTCAGGGCAGCCTGGGTGCTCTGCCTCTGGGGCGCCGTGGCCAAGGCAGTGGGAGAGCAGGGCCTCTTCCCTCCCTATCCCATCCAGCCTTTGCTTTTCTGCAATGGCGTCAATGCAGGACTTGCAGAAGGCCCTGGGGTCTTGGGACGGTCTCACAGAGGTTTCATAGCCCCAGAAATGGTCCACAGAAGCTTGGGCTGGGAAAACGTGGGGACGCAGTGGGCAGCCTGTGCTCCTGCAGAGCACCTTGCGCCTGGCTCTGTGCAGGAGCCCAGCTGGCTAATGGACCTCAGCTTACAATCATTTCTCCCAACAGCGAGTCTGATGGGAATCCCACTACTGAGGACGAGTCCAGCCGAAGTCCCGAGGACCTGGAGAGGGGGGTGGCCCCAGTGTCTGTGGAGGCCACTGCGCAGGGCTCCATATTCTTGGCAGGAGCCACCCCTCCTTCACCGTGCCCTGCCTCCTCCTCCATCCTGGTGAATGGGAGCTTCCTGGCCACCAGCAGCTCTCCAGCCGTGCTCCTCAATGGCAGCCCTGTCATCATCAACAGCCTGGCCCTGGGCGAGGCCTCCAGCCTGGGCCCCTTGCTGCTCACAGGGGGCGGTGCTGCCCCTCCTGCTCAGCCTAGTCCCCAGGGGGCCAGCGAGGCCAAGACCTCCCTGGTCCTGGACCCTCAGACTGGGGAGGTTCGGCTGGAGGAGGCTCAGCCTGAGGCCCCTGAGACCAAGGGGACCCAGGTCACTGCTTCAGGGCCAGCTGGAGAGGAGGTCCCAGGAACCCTGCCCCAAGTGGTGCCTGGCCCCTCGCCAGCTGCCACCTTTCCTCTGACCCCAGGACCAGTGCCTGCCGTGGCTGCTCCACAAGTGGTGCCAATCTCCCCACCCCCTGGGTACCCGGCGGGCCTGGGCCCCACCTCCCCGCTGTTAAACTTGCCCCAGGTCGTGCCCACCTCGCAGGTGGTGACCCTGCCCCAGGCTGTGGGGC
Source organism: Cheirogaleus major (assembly GCA_963574435.1). Taxonomy (NCBI): domain Eukaryota; kingdom Metazoa; phylum Chordata; class Mammalia; order Primates; family Cheirogaleidae; genus Cheirogaleus; species Cheirogaleus major. The sequence continues at coordinate 7,999 of CAUYPO010142576.1, read as the reverse complement.
CACTGCAGCTGTTGGCAGCTGGGCCAGGCAACCCCGTGAAGGTGGCAGCTGCAGCAGGCCCTGCCAACGTGCACCTGATAAACTCTGGGGTGGGCGTGACAGCTCTGCAGCTGCCTTCGGCCACTGCTCCAGGTACCCCCTCTGCTTCTCAGGCCTGGGTGACAGCTGGGAGAGGGGATTGCAGTACTCAGAGAGGGATGGGGCTTTCAATGGGCTTTGGGGGGCATCTCACCCCTGGCAAGTCCCAGTGCCCTTGTGCGCCAGGGCTAGTGCGCTGGCTGCAGCCATACGGGCTTGGCTCTGCCTGGAAGGGGCTTGGCCACCTGCCGCCTAGTAGCATCTTCCCTTCTGTTCTGCCAGCTGCTTCTGGCTCTAACCTTGTGCTTGTCCCATCTCTTCTCCCCACAGGAAACTTCCTCCTGGCCAACCCTGTGTCTGGCAGCCCAATCGTGACTGGCGTGGCTGTGCAGCAGGGCAAGATCATCCTCACCGCCACCTTCCCTACCAGCATGCTGGTCTCCCAGGTCCTGCCTCCAGCGCCCAGCCTGGCCCTGCCCCTGAAGCCAGAGACGGCCATCTCAGTGCCTGAAGGAGCCCTCCCAGTGGCCCCCAGCCCCGCTCTCCCGGAGGCACACGCCCTGGGCACCATTTCTGTGCAGCAGCTACCACCCACCCCTGCCGCCACCTCTGGTGCCAGCCTGCCCTTCTCCCCAGACTCCCCTGGCCTCCTGCCCAGCTTCCCAGCACCCCCACCAGAGGGGCTGATGCTGTCACCTGCGGCTGTACCCATCTGGCCAGCAGGGCTGGAACTGAGCACAGCCACAGAGGGGCTGTTAGAAGCCGAAAAGGGGCTGGAGACACAGGCCCCCCACGCCGTGCTGAGGCTGCAGGACCCTGACCCCGAGGGGCTGCTCCTGGGGGCCACGGCAGGGGGCGAGGTCGATGAGGGGCTGGAAGCTGAGGCCAAGGTCCTGACCCAGCTACAGTCGGTGCCTGTGGAAGAACCCTTGGAACTGTGACCCAGCCTGGCCCGAATGCTCTCCTGACAATGGTGCTCAAGATGCAGGGACCGGACCTGGGAGGAGGGAACCTCTCAGAAACACGGTTGCTGCAATCTGAAGATTCCACACACACTACATCCTTCAGGCCCAGTTAACCTCTCCAAGCCCTGGAGGTGCCTGGGGAACTTGCCCCTGTCCAATCCCTGTCCAGGGCACCCTCCCTCTCTGGATGGGAGGCTTCCTCTGTTACAGCTGTCTCCTTGCTCTGCCCTGCCATGTCTGTGGGATGAGTTGGGACGTCCTGACCCAGGACTGTGCCCCCTCCACCTGGTTCTGGCTGTGAGTTGAAAACCTGGCCACATGGCTGGCTTTCCAACCCCCACGATCCCTCTCCCTGTCACTCCCTGAAACACTATTAATAGCTCCACTGATATCCAGTGTTCTCACAACTGCTTGGAATCCAAGGATGGGGGACAGGCAGTGCCCCAAGACTGACAGACCCTCCCCTAGCCCGGCCCTTCCTGCTCAAAAGGGACGCCTGGTGTGGGCAGGGTGGGAGCCTGCTCCACTAGCTCCTCCAGACTAAAGCCCTCGTTGTCACATCCAGCCCCAGACCAAAGATTCTCTCCTCCCTGGGGGCACCCATGACCCCTGTGTCCAGTTTGTATCCTAAATCTTTATTTTTCTAGGACATGTTATGCCTCCATTTCAATTAAAGTTACCAGACAACAGAACTACTGGGGGTGTGGGTTTCCTTCCAAATGACTGGCCCAAAGAAAACCTGAGTGACAGAAAGCCCTGCTTGAGACTGAAGGGAGAAGAGGGGTTTGTGTTCAGATTTACGGTGGGGCTTGGGCGGCTGTGGGCATTGTTTGACGCAGCAGGCCTCCGGATTTGGGTAGAAGAGGCACCCTAGGGTAGGGGTGTGGGCAAGGAGATGCAGGAGAGCCTCCCCTTGTCACTCTTGCTGGTGCCAAGGGTTGCACTTGCTTTATTTCATTTAAAACAATAAATAATTTATAAATAGAACAGGGGAGGGAGGAGTGGAGAGAGGTGAGAATGAAGAGGGTTGAAACCATTTGGTTCTGGGATGGGGAAAGGAAGGGCAGAGGGCAGCCCCTGCCTGTAAACTTCACCTCCCTGCATTTCATTTAAGGTTTCCTCCCTCCCGCCCTGAGGGTCCTCTGGGGGCCACGGGCAGAAGTGCTGTGAAGGGCAGCGCTGCTGAGCAAGGCAGCAGCAGGAACAGTAACTACGCCCCTCTCCGGGCGCTGCGGGAACTGGCCACGGAGACCTGCATCACCGTCGCCAGGCTCGATGCCCGGGAGGGGACAAGCTCTCCTGGCTTCAAGCAAGAGCTGTCAGGGAGGAGAGTGAGGGGGTTACCCTGTCTCGCCCGTGGTGAGGGGGTGGCAGTGAGGCCGAGTCTGAGGCACAGCGGGCCTTCTCAGCCAGCAGCTGGTAGAAGGGCTTGGGCGTCTCCCAGTCGTCCTCATCACTGCTGGAGCACTCTTGCTTCACGATGCGGTTGTGCTGGCGGCTGAATCTTCGAGCCTTGATGCTGCGGGGAGATGGTGGCAGGATGACCAGGGGTTCCTCACTCACCTCCTGGGCATCTCTGTCCCACCCCTAATCCTCTGGCCCCCGGAAGTGACCAGGGCCTGGCTGAGAGGGAGGCCAGAGTTTTAGCCCTACTGGGCACACCTCTGGGTCTCCAAGTCCCGGTTGATGAGATGGGACTCCGCCAAGGGCTCTTTGAAGAAGTCCCATGCTCCTTTGACGATCTCTTAAAAATTGTGCACAGATGTGAGTGTTTCAGGGGCCAATTCAGAAATGGGCAGATGGCAGCTCTTCAAAGTTGGTGGAAAGGACAAGGTTTCAGGAAGGGGAGTCGAAGAAGAGGAGGGAAGAAGGAAGCCAAGTGACAGGAAAATAAAACCATGCTCTGAGAAACTCCACGTGGCCAAGAGGGCAAAAGGAACTGGGACAGCAGGGCCCAAATCCCCACTTAGGCTACTTGCCCTGCTCAGCTACCTCTCTGCTTCTTACCCCCAGGTCTCTCCTGAAAATGGTGGCACACAAGTTCCCCAGCCCAGTAAACTCCCAACCTGTTTCCAGTACCATGAAGCTTAAGGCTCTGCAGATCGGAGCAGGATTAGGATCCAGGAGACCCCTCTACCCATCACCAGGCCTCCTGGGCAGGGGCTTCTCACCAATACGGTCTCCGTTCCTGCTGGGTCATCACGCGCCACAGCTGGGCCAGCTCCTTGGTGGCAGCCGTGGATGCGGTCCCAGGGCAGGCTCTGGGACAGGAAGAGGGAGGAAGTCGGGGAGGTAAGCAGAAGCCTGCAGGGCACCTTGACTTGGGCAGAGGCCATCACTATGGCCGCACGAGGGTCCCTTGCCCTCTCAGAGCCTCAGTTTTCCATCTGAAAACTCAGATCTTTCCTATCTCTTTGGCTCCCATTATGTACCCTCTGGAGCTGACGAGTCAAACAAGGGAAATGGATTAAATGGTTGTTCACAAGGGGATACCTGGTGTCCCGGAGAGTACAGGGGACCTGTAGCCACTGCTCCTGGCACTAGAACCTGGATCTTCCTGTAAGGAACCAACTCTTCTCCACTGTAGCTGGGGCGCCCCCCCCTACAACTGGTTCAGAGTTGGGCACCTGATCTATCAAAGTTACTGAGACTCAGGACTTTTGCTTGAACCCTTAGAGACAAGAGCTCTCCTCCCACCAAAGTTGCTAGGGTGGCAGAAAGGACACAAGTGTGCACCTTCTGGGGTGCCTCCAATATAGCCCAGCATGCTGGAGAATGAAGCCAGCCCAGAGGACAGAGGAGTTGAGAGAAAGGGACAAAGATTCCGGACAGCGTTGTTTGAGCCCTAAAACCAACCACATCTGAAGGCAACTATCCTGGCCATTTTTTATAGGTTATAATAAGCCAGTTCATTTCCTTTTTTTCATAAGTCTGAAATCATTGCTTAGAACTGATAGGCCCTGACCAACACGAGGGGTCCGAGGTTAAATTCTGGGGGAGAACTGTGGTTGAGGAAGGGTTAATGGGTTCTAAGAAGGGGCAGTTGTGTCAGATGGCAGTGGGGAGCCACATGGTCTGGGGGGTGAGCAGACAGTGAAGGTAGGGCTTGACCCAGGACCAAAGAGCACCACCCCCCTCACCTACCGGATATATTGCTTCCGGTTCATCCTGCAGAACATGATGAAGCCGTTGACACACTTTTTCTTCATCTGGGTGGAACTGGGGGCTTTCTTGCTCTCCTTGGGCTTCACAGGGCCCCTGCCTGCTCCTCCCTTCCTGGCCTTTCTCCCGGCTGTGGGCAGGGTTGAGGCCCGCCGGGTGGGGGTCCACGTATAGTCTCCATCCTCATCACTGGAGGTCTGCAAGCCCTCAGGGTTAGCTCGCATGTCCTGGGTGGGGGAGACAGGGGGATGAGAGAAGGCAAGAGACGCCTGACTGGCTTTGGCAGATGGCCACTTCTCTCACCTCTTGCTGTGTCCACATGAACTCTGTGTCGCTGTCCTCTGAGCTAGGGCTGGACGGCGCCTTGCTGTTCTCACTCAGAGAGAGGTAGCAGTGGTCCAGCGAGACCAAGGGCTGGCACAGGCTGTGGGAGTCAGGAGGGTCTTCCGGAGCCTCAGACGGTATGTCCTGGCCATGATGAAGGAGAAAGATGGGAGGGGGATGGGCAGTGCCCCACCCCATCACTGCTTTTCTAAGATGTAACATGGACATTAGAATCAGCTCGGATTAAAGACTACCTCGTCTCAACGCCCCTTAGACATTCAAGCAAATGTTCCAGAGTTTCCCAGGAGTCAGAGGGGGGCTGCACTGGGCTCGGGGCGCCTGCCTGCCTCCTCTGGGCAATACCGTCTTGTTTTTTTTTTTTTTTTTTTTTAGACAGAGTCTCACTGTTACCCCGGCTAGAGTGCCGTGGCGTAAGCCTCGCTCACAGCAACCTCCAACTCCTGGGCTCAAGTGATCCTCCTGCCTCAGCCTCCCCAGTAGCTGGGACTACAGGCATGCGCCACCATGCCCAGCTAATTTTTTCTATATTTTAGTTGGCCAATTAATTTCTTTCTATTTTTAGTAGAGACGGGGTCTCGCTCTTGCTCAGGCTGGTTTCGAACTCCTCAGCTCAAACAATCCGCCCACCTCGGCCTCCCAGAGTGCTAGGATTACAGGCGTAAGCCACCACGCCCGGCCTGGGCAATACCTTCTTAAGCCTGCCAGTTTGCTACGTGCTCAGTAGCTGTGATGCCTTGCGCAAGTCTCAACTTCCCTGAGTGTGGATTTCATTTACAAAATCCGGGTCACAATATGTGCCTCGTGGGGTTGAGAAGCACTTCACATATTGCCTGGCACCAACTAAAAGGTCTGCTATTGGTGTCTGTTTTTGTTTCTGCTGCCAGTTCAGCTACTCATTGAGGCGACCATGGAGGAAGAATCAGTTGTGGACTAGCGCTCGGGGGCTGAGTCTCTGTCAGACAGGGACCTCCGGGAGCCAAGGGTGGCTACAGAGCTTAGCCCAGAGGCCTGGGAAGGAGCAGTCCTGGGTTTTGGTCTCTATTCCAACTGAGGATTCTTGAGATCACTTCTGATTTCTGGTTCCTCATCTGTAAAATGGGGTCACAAGAGACCCTGCTTCGTAGAGTAGCTATAAAATTACGTGGGGTCTTTTAGGGGTACCAGCAGCTTTCAGCTTTTCTCTTTTTTGTTTCATTTGTTCCAAGAGCCCAGCACAGTGAGTGCTCAAAGGCCGGGTAGTGAGTGCACAGCGGGTGGGTGAGCTTTTGTAAGGATGAGAAGCAGCAATGGATGGACAGGCGAGTGGGTAGGTGGGAGGCCACTCCAAGGGACAAGGGAGGGATGAGTGAATCCGGCTGTGAGTAAGGTATGTGGAAAATGGATGATGAGTCCATGGTCAGACAGGTGGACAACGCCTACCTTCTTCTGGGACTTCTCAGGCATGCAGGCAGAAGCTGGAGACTCAGGATCTAAGTACACTTCCTCAAAGAGAGCTGCCGGGGAGAGAGAACAGGGGGGTTGCTAGAGCGAACATGCTTCTCTCATAGTGCGGTGCCTCAGCCCTGCTGTCCCCATGAGCTGGTGTCTCCTCGGGGTTTCTCCGGTGGGATCTGCAACCCTCCGTCCAAACCTAGCTCACAGGCCTGCTCCGCTGGGCACCTCCAACCCTGAGGCAGAGTGAGGGGCTCCCTGCTAGGGGCTCCGAGAACCTTCCACACACCACACTGGCCGGTGGTTGTTCCCTCGCTAGGCTGTGGGCTCCTCGAGGCAGGGCCCGGGTGGGATTCACCTCTTGGTACCCAGTGTGGCCCAGCACAGGCCTAAGCACACGGTGGCATCGCCATGAGCCTCCTGAACGGACTAGGCGGCAGGCCCAGCCCTGGATGCTCACCTTCAGTCAGATACTCGGCGCCATCCTCCAAGATCTGTTCTGGCAGCAGTTTGCCCGGGGAGCTGAAGAGCGAGGGGCTGAGTCCTAGGACCTCAATCGGGTTGCCGGTCACACTCCAGGTATCAATCTGGGCAGGCTCTAAGGCCAGAGGGCTCCCTGAAAAGAACACATCAGCCCAAAGATTGCCCTCTGCCCCAACACAGCAGCTGGCTTTGAGGGCACAGTGCCAGACACTGGGGACAGGTGACTCTGTCAATTTCTCATTTTTGAGTCGTTGGTAGAGGCAATTAAAAGGTACAATGCGGCACGGTGGCTCACGCCTGTAATCCTAGCACTCTGGGAGGCTGAGGTGGGCGGATCGCTATTGAGACTCTGTCTCAAAAAAAAAAAAAAGAGAGAGAGAGAAAAGAGTACCTTTACAGTGGATAAGCCTGGAAGGAACTGTCTTAAAGTGATCAAAGTAAATATCAGTAGAGAGACAAATCAAAATTGAGCACTACCTGACAGGATGCAATGAGAACATAGATAGCACCAATTCTGTGATATTTCTGCCAAAGCTGGGTAACCTACATTTAATCATGAGGAATAATCAGACAAACTCAAACTAGCAACACTCTACAAAGTAACCTAGTCTATAAACTTTAAGGGTCAAGATCATGAAAGGGAAGTAAAGACTGTGGAACTATTCCAGAGCAGTGAGCACTGTACTCCAGCCTAGGTGACAGAGTGAGATTCAGTCTCTAAAAAAAATAAACAACGAGAAAACCAAATTCAACAGTACATTAAAATGATCATTCACTATGATCAAGTGGGATTTATCCTTGGGATGCAAGGATAGTTCAACACTCACAAATCAATAAATGAAATGTGATACATCATGGTAACAGAATGAATGGGGGGAAACACACAAGATCATCTCAATAAATGCAGAAAAAGAATTTGACAAAATGCAACAGCTATTCATGATTTAAAAAAAAACTCTCAAAAACTTAGGTATAGAAGGAATACCTCTATTGTGTACTGCAACAAAATAAAGGCCATGTATGATGAGCCCACAACTAACATCATATTCAATGGTGAAAAGCTGAAAGCTTCTCCTCTAAAATCAGGAGTAAGACAAGGATACCCACTCTCACTTCTGTTAATCAATGTTAATTTTCTGATTTTGATGGCTGTATTATGGTTATATAGGAAAATGTTCTTGCTTATAGGAAATCATGTTAAAGAATTTAGGGGTGATAGGGCATCGAATTGTTGGTTTACTGTCAACTAGTTCAGGAAAAAATTCCTTGTACTGTATTTGCAACTTTTCAGTACAAAATTGTTTCAAAAACACGGTATATGTCTCCATACCCATTCATGATTTAAAAAAAAGCACTCAACACACTAGGAATAGAAGGAAACGTCCTCAACCTGATAAAGGGCATCTATGAAAAAGCCATTGCTAGCATCACACTTTATGGTGAAAGATTGAATGTTTACACAATAAGATCAAGAACAAGACAAGGATTTCCACTCTTGTTACTTCTATTTAATACTCTACTAGAGGTTCTAGTCA
>CAUYPO010142574.1:0-12392 GCA_963574435.1 Cheirogaleus major | reverse complement strand
TCATTGAGAAAATCATTAAAAACTCAAAAAATCTTGCTCATATTTTAGTAAAGTTCAAAATAAACATTTAAAGATGACTGATAAGTCATAACTATTAAGAAATTAAGAAATATACTCCTGGGCCATGCACAGTGGCTCACGGCTATAACCCCAGCACTTTGGGAGGTCAAGGCGGGAGGATCACTTGGGGCCAGGAGTTTAAGACCAGCCTGGACAATATAGCGAGACCCTGCTTCTACAAAAAATTAGCAAGGCATAGTGATGTGCACCTGTAGTCCCAGCTACTCAGGAGGCTGAGGCAGGAGGATCGATTGAGCCCAGGAGTTTGAGGTTGCAGTGAGCTATGACTGCACCACGGCACTCCAGCCCAGGCAACAGAGTGAGACCTTGTCTCAAAAAGAAAAAAAGAAATAAAGAAAGAAAAAGAAATATACTCCTATATAATCCTTGGAGCACATAGGAAATCAAAATTAAAATTATTAATTATCTGAAAATAAGCAAAACTGAGAAGGCATCATACCAAAATATAAGGAACATAACCAAAGCTATACTCAGCAGGAAATACTTTAATTATTTTTAAAAAGGTGAACAATAATAAACATAGTATTCATCATAAAAATGTAGAACAGCAAAATAAGATGAAAGAAATTAGAGAAGAATAATTAAAAATATATGCTGATTCATAAACTAGATAAGAAAAAAATTATAAAAAGTAAACAGATAGCCAAAAGTAGGCTCAGTAAAAAGTCCAATAAAATGGGCAAACCTCTTTTAAGTTTGATGGACATAAAAAGGAGAGAGAAATCATATATGCAAGAATCAGAATGCTGAAAAGAATTATAAAAGAATACTATATGCAAATATTTTTAAAACCTTCAGGAAAAGAATGATTTTCTAGGAATTTAATATTTATTACCAAAACTGACCACCCCAAAACATGAAAAACTTGAATAGACGATTATGATGAAGGAGGTAAGAATATGATTAAGTATCTACCCTTGAAAAAGGGTTCTAGGACCACTTGGATTCATCTTTAAAGATGATATAAAACCAATATTATCTGAACTATTTCAGGCTATAGAAAAAGATGGAAAGCTCCTTAATTCATTTTATGAGTTGAACTCACTTTAACACCAAAACCCCTAAGCTCAAGCAATCCTCCTGCCTCAGCCTCCCAGAGTGCCAGGATTACAGGCGTGAGCCACCCTGCCCGGCCCCAAAGATTTTTTTTAAATTAAAGATTTATTTAGAAAAACAAACCTCTTTGGTTTTGTGCTCATATTTCATTAGTGTGTCTAGTGTTTAATAAAATTATATGAATATAGAAGTTTGGCCAGTCTAAAGAGGATTAGGAACAAACACAACTGACTCTTCATGAGTACATCAAGCAATTATTGCCAAAACAGCACCACACAACAAATCACCCCGAAACTCAGGGTCTCTACAACCACAAACATTGATTCCCATACAGGTCAACTGCAGTTTGGCTTGTCTAGGCTGGGCCCAAAGGGTAGCTGTGTCTCTCATCTCACTTGTCTCTCATCCTTCTTGGACCAATGGCTTCCCAGGGCTGGCTCTTTGCATGGTAATCACAGAAGTACAAAAGCCAAGCTAAATTGCACACGCAGATTTAAGGCCTCTCTCCACATCAAGGCTGCTAGCCTTCCTTCGGCCAAAGCCAGTCACGTGGCCAAGCCAACTTCAATGACGTAGGGAGTGTATTCCACCCCGAGTGGGAGGAGGTACACCGAATGACCATCCAAACCATCACAGCAGGCCCACAGCTCAACTGGTTGAAGCTATAAACATAAAACTCAACACCCAACTCTTGAAAGTCATGGTATGTAAGCAAAATGGAAACTAGCCTATTAGCCACAAGTGTTCACCACGCTGAGGACCGTCAATGAAGAGACATGGTGAATTGCTGAAGTGAATGGGGCTGAAGGGGCTCTAGAAACACCGCATATTGGGTTGGGGTGTTTCTTCCTCATTTATTCCTAATTATCAAAATGGATGTAAATTCTTCTTGGTTGTCATGTCTTAAAATGGAATGTGGGTATTCACTAAGTGTAGCTGTGTAAGCAATGGCCGCATTGTACTATAAATGATTATCTGTGTGTCAGTCTCCCCTTAAACTGTGAGCTCCTTGAAGACAGAGACTATATCCTTTCACCTGTGTCCTGAGCTCCCAGCGCTGCGTCTGGTATATGACAGGCACTTAGCCAATGTTCCTGAGTGAATGGATGGGTCCCCCTGGCCTGTCCCAGGGCGGTGATTGGCATTAAGGTTCCTGACTCCATGTGGATGGCCCTACTTTTGGAAACAGCTTCTCCACTCCAGAAATGAGTTATTGGGGGCTTCCAGTTCTATTCAGAATAGGCTCTCCCTCCAGGGCCTTACCTCCTCTCTCTTAAGACACCTCTTAGACTTAAATCTGTTAAACTTCCCAGACCCCTCCTGTCTTCCAGCAAGACAGAGTGAGGCTCACTGACTTTTCTCCTGGCTTCATTTCCTCTTCTTATGTATCTGCCTTGCCCGTATCTCTGTCAATTGAATTCAACATTCACTGAGCACCTACTACACACCTGACTCTTCCCTGGGGCACGTGAAGATGGGACAGCCAACGTCTCCAAGGAACTCATGTCCTTTTATGAGAAATCATTCCTTCCAACTTCCAAACAAAATGCCTCAGTTCCCATTTTCAACCTGATTTTCCAGCTAAACTTATTTGCTTCTTAGGCTGCAAAGATTTCCCGAAACTGAATTCTTGGGGGTTGTGTAACTAAAGTTCCTTTCTTCTAAAAGAGTCTTGCCTAATAGAAATAGAATCCATACCACAAGTGTGATTTTTAAATTTTAGTAGCCACAATAAAAAAGTAAAAAGAAAAAGGTGGAATTAAATTTAATGACGTATTTTATTCAACCCACTATATCCAAAATATTATCTTTGAGAAGTTATGTGCCCTATCTCCCCAACATTGGTTCTTGTTATAAGCCAATAAACTGGCATCTGTTCTACCCTTCGGTCTCTGAGAGCTTTGTTCATATATCTCTGTGATCCTGGGTAAAATCAACTCTGGTACAAAGGAGAATCATACTTCCTCATCTGCAAAGATAAAGAAGAGACCCCATAAAGTAAGAAATTTACCAAGGTCAATCAAAGACACCTTCGTGCCTGGCTATTTCCTAGGGGGACATTTTTCTGGTTTCTGCACACTTTCCATGACCAGAGAACAACTCTAGAAGAAAGAGAAAAGCAAAACAAAAACTCGATTTCTTTTCCAAGTCTCTATTTTTCTCTCCTCTGTTCTCAGAAGACACCAACAAAATGCTTTATTTCTTGAGTACTGTCCTAAAAATGGGTCCATGTGCCCCCTGGTGGCAGACACAAATGTATTCCGCAATCACTCGCTTAACAATCCTTCCTCTTCTGAACTCTCTCAGGAAGAGGAGTTTTTTGTTTTAATTTTTTTGTGGAGATGGGGTCTCACTATGTTGCCCAGGCTGGTCTCAAGTTGCTGGCCTCAAGCGATCCTCCTGCCTGATTCTCAGCCTCAGCTTCTCGAATAGCTAGGACTATAGGCATGAGCCGCCACACCTGGTTCTAGGAAAAGGAATTTTTAGCCCTTCCCCTCGGCGCTGCAGAGCTCATTTACTCTTAGGATACGAGCATCAGTTCCCCAAAGACAGCCTTGAGCTTCCCAGCCTCACTCGGGAGGCCTGGCTCATCTGACACCTGCGACGAGGACCACATGGGCCTCACGAAGGATTAGGACAGTGAGAGGTTGTGCCGCCTTGAGAAAAGAAGGAAGGGATTGGGAGCCCACCAGGAAAGCTTCTTGAGGATGCCACTCACATTTGCTGGACATAAAACGTGGCCTCAGGGCAAGGAGTTGGGAAGAATGAGAACAGGATAGACTGTCACCATGGTGTGATGACTTACCGTGCCCTTTGCCACCCCTAGAACGTGCCATTATCTTTACTGCTGCACATCTGTGCTGCGCACTTTCCTTCTGCCATCCAGGTCTCCCTTCCATGCCTGCCTCAGCCCCAGCAGGCTGACCTGTGTGGGTTACACCTGGGCTCCCTCCATCCTGTTGTATTGTTGGGTACAGCCAATGACAGCCCCCTGCAGAGATCTGAGGGCAGGAGGAGAATGAATCAGGGCAGTTACTGTCTGGGCTTCTCCCTCCAGGTCATTTCTTCTTGTCCCTCCATGGAGGGCAGCCCTATGTACACAACCACCCTGTCCAAGTACCCACAATGGCTTCCTCCCTTGCTCTTTCAGGCACAGGAAGGTCATGTTCCAGTTGTCACTATCCCAGCTTTGGTTCCCTTGAACTCTGCTCACTCCTTTGCAAGTAGCCATTCTGTTGATCTCCCCTTGAATTATCCAGATGACATGAGACATGTCCTACCCACCACGACCCTGAGCACGTGCCTCTCCCAACCTGAATGCTCCTCTCTGGCCATCTCTGCCTCATGAGCTCCCACCAATACTTCAAGGAAGTGCACAGACGTCACCTCCTCTGTGAGGAAGTGTGGTAAATAAGACACAGTCCTGGCTGGAGTCCCACAGCCTGGGGACATGTCCTGGCTCTGTTCTGTGACCAGAAACAAGTTCCCTTCTCTGAAGATGGAGGTGAGGGCGCTCACCTGAAGGCTGCCCCGAGGACAACGTGTTCAGTGAACACTCATTTCCATCCGCCAAACACTGGCAATGATTCATCTGTTTTCTTTGCTCCCATGACATTTTGTGAACAGCTTGATTGAGGTGTCATTCCTATACTGTACAATCCACCCACTTAAGGTGCATGACTCAGTGGCTTTTAGAATATTCACAGAGTTGTGCATCCATCACCACGTCCATTTAAGAATATTTTAATTACTCCAAAAAGAAACCCTGTTCCCTTCAGCCATCGCCCCCACATTCCCCCTCCCGCACCCCATCTCCCAGCCCCAAGCAACCACCCATCTACTCTCTGTGTTTATAGATTTGTCTATGCGGACATTTCATATAAATGGCGTCGCGCAGGGGACAGTCTGTGTGACCGGCTTCTTTCACTTGTCATAATGTTCTTAAGGTTCGTGCATGTCGTACCACGTGTTAGCATTGCGTTCCTCCTTGTCGCCAAGTATTTTCCGTCATGTGGACAGACCGCATTTCGTTCCACTCACCAGCTGATGGACATATGGGTTGTTTCCGCTTTTTGGCTGTCACGAATAACGCTGCTCTGAACCTCCGTGAGCCCCACAGCATTCTGTGCAGACCTGGGGTCGCCTCTGACCACACTGGGTCCTGCCATTTGTTGACGTGTCTGCTCTTTGTCCCATTCCCCACTGACTCTGCACACAGTAAGCATCCCGCGGACCGGGCGCACGCTGAGGTCACTTCCGGTATGCACCGGAACTAGTATGGCGCCTGCCACGTGACCGACAATCTCTCATGTCTGTGGAACAATGAACCAATCATTCCGCCATTTTTGACAGCATCAAAAATACCCACGGCCATATCAGTATCTGGCAGGGGAAGAGGCAAGGGGGAAATTTCTCCAGCCTGACCCTTCCTTCAGTCTTCTGTGCGTCAGAACCTCAACAATCTCACAATCATCTTTAAAAAGCCATTGGCTGTCTGAGCAGGTGGCTCACGCCTATAATCCTAGCACTCTGGGAGGCTGAGCTGGGCAGATCGCTCAAGGTCAGGAGTTCGAAACCAGCCTGAGCACGAGGGAGACCCATCTCTACTAAAAATAGAAAGGAATTAATTGCCCAACTAAAAATATATAGAAAAAAAAATTAGCAGAGCATGGTGGGGCATGCCTGTAGTCCCAGCTACTCGGGAGGCTGAGGCAGGAGGATGGCTTGAGCCCAGGAGTTGGAGGTTGCTGTGAGCTAGGCTGACGTCACAGCACTCTGGCCCCGGCAACAGAGTGAGACTGTCTCAAAAAGAAAAAAAGAAAAAGCCATTGGCCTCACGATTCCCCATGTCCTAAAATGCAGCTCTCCTTACAAAAGCCTTTGATTTTTGCCTAGTCGGTCTGAATGTTTGGGAAATTTTATTAAACATTTGCTATGCACCAGTAACAGCAAGACTCTATACACAAAGCCACTATCAACTTCAGATATGGGAGAAGGTACCTGCCAGCATCTGTATCCCCTGGAGAGGACTTGGGACAGTACTAATTGCTCACCAACACTGGATCTTAATATGTCACTGTACGTTCAAGAAGTTGTAGACAGAAAATAAAAATCAATGTGGAGTCTGATGGGCATATGGATCAAGACCAAAACTCAACAACAACAACAAAAAAGTACACTAAGACAAGAAGGTATTTGTATATGGTTAAATATTACATAGGGAAAATAGACTATGTGTGAGGTTCCGTATAGGGTGATGATGCATGCATGGAATTATTTAGAATGTAATGTTGCAATAATTGAAAGAGAATTCCTGAATCTGAATTAGATACGTGTCACAGTTTTTTTAAAAATGATGTCTTAGTTAGAAAAACCCCTGAGCCCATGGGTCAGATAAAGAATGCAAATGTAAATGAAAAAGAGAAGTAGGAGGGAGGTGTGGTGGTGTTTGGGAGAAGTTTCTGCAGCTGACAGATAATAAACTCCTTTCCGGTTGGGTAAAAGGGGTAGATTGAGCCTGTACGCTTGAGAGCACTTTAGCATGGTATCTTTTTCCATCTTTTTGCTTACACCTCTGCAAGTATGAAACCATCCATGTTGACTCACCTCTCTTGCTTAGGAGCTGTGCTGTGTGAAGAAAATATTGGACAATGAGATGATGAAATTGCTTGTCTGACAATTTCTGAGTGTTGCCTGGTGAGTCAGCTATGGAGGCAGCCGTCAATTGCTCTTCCTGTTCCTTACCACAACTGAAAATGGTGGTGTCCACCTGAAGAGGCTCTGATAACAAATCAAAAGACACAATAAAACTTAAAGGAGTAAGGTGCTAAGTTTCAAGGAAGATTTTCCTATAAAATAATTTTACATTAAAGGATCATTTATCCAGAATGCCCATGATCTGACTTCTTACAAAATAATATAATATTTCCAGATTTATATATCTCAACCTCAAACAAACACAATGATTAAAAGAAAAAAGGCATCTTAGGACATTATGTCGGACCTACAGTATAGTAAAAATTAACTAGTAGTTTTAAGGCATCATATATAACCCAGAAGAGGGGTTTTTAAAAGAATGTCTTTTAAGAGACAGAGTCTCACCAAGTTGGCCAGGCTAAACTTGAGCTCCTGGGCTCAAAGGATCTTCTCACCTCAGCCTCCCAAGTAGCTGGGACTATGGGCATGCACCACTGCGCAGAAGAGTTTTATCAAACATAAATGCATCATACAAACTAACTGAAGAGTGTGTTAAATATAGGTCATCATATGCACCCATAAAAAATCTGGATTAACTTGAAAATGAAAAGAAAAGACATACATCTAAATATGTAATAATGGAAACACAACGAATCTATTTCACTTATCAGTTCTCATACAGAGAGAATTTGCTTTGCACTTGTTTCCTTTAAAAAGAAACCACATACATAAAAATGATAAATTACTTTTTTAAATGAAGATTTTATTTTCCAGGAAATCTGTGTTGATCTGAAGAGACACGATTTGATGTTACAGCAACATAGAAACTGAAGAATGGAACGGCGCCGTGGCATTGATGAAAAGATCTGTCATCCGCTTTTTCTTGCTCTGCTGTTCTTTTTCAGGTTTCTCTTCCAGCTTCTACATCTGAGCCATCTCCTCCTGTTCAGTAATAAATGACATTTGTCCCATAAAATTTATGAGCTTTTCACAGTATAAAATAGCATCGGGGAAAGGCATTCTTCACCCATCCATTACGACCCTCCCCACGCTGACACAGCTCAGCGGGGCCCACCATCACCACCAGTGGACCATTCATTTCAGGAAATCGCCCTTCGATTATTACAAGAAATGATTTCTAAATGTAGACAATGGTTTTTAAAAAGAATATAACAAGTATATAACAATTCCATCATACAGTCTTACATTTAGACTCCCAGATAAATGATCTTCTACTAAACTTCATGAAATGAAAGAATAATTCACAAAAGAGCTACCTCTTACATTCAGTAGGATATGAGGGATATATTTTCTATGAAATAAGAACAATCTGACATAAACTGTCGATCCATATAAAAAATTGTAATTAAAAAAGCAGTTGTATCGGAAATGATAAAGGAAATACTTAATGCTGCCAAAAGATGATTAAATGATGCAGAGAATTAATTTAAGAAAAACTAACAGAATTTTTTTAAATCAATTACTAAAGAGATATGGAATAAAAATTAAAATTCATATATTAAAGCAGGGGTCCCCAACCTTTTTGGCACCAGGGACTGGTTTCATGGAAGACAATTTTTCCACGGACCGCAGGGGAGGACGGTTTGGGGATGATTCAAACACATTACATTTATCATGCAGTCAAACCTCTCTGCTAAAGATAATCTGTATTTGCAGCCGCTCCCCAGCGCTAGCAGCACCGCCTCAGCTCCACCTCAGATCATCAGGCGTTAGATCCTCATAAGCAGCGCGCAATCTAGATCTCTCTCGTGCACAGTTTTCAGTGGTGTTCACAATCCTATGAGAATCTAACGCCCCGCTGATCTGACAGGAGGAGGAGCTTTTGCAATGATGTAAATGATGGGGAGCGGCTGTAAATACAGATGAAGCTTCACTCGCTGGCATGCCGCTAACTTCCTGCTGTGCGGCCCGGTTCCTAACAGGCCACAGACCAATACCAGACTGCAGCCTGGGGGCTGGGGACCGCAGTATTAGAGGAGTTGGCAGATAAATTGGATAGATGACAAAGATCCAACAAATGAGTGGATATTTCTGCAGGAAAAAGAGCAAATAGATCAAAGCAATAATCGAAAATCTAATAAGAGAAAACTGATAAACTAGGCATTTTTAATGCTTGAGAATGTGATAACCAACCATATTTCAGGCAAAATTGACAAGTAAATATCTATGCCAAAGCATACAATGGTCAAATTTTCAAAGAAAAATAAAGGACTGAAAAGTATCCTTTGGCCTTGGCAACCCAGAAGTCATGGTAATAGCTGAACTTCATGACAGATCTGTCTACTCTCATGACTTTCATTTCTTTGCTCTAACTTAGTCCTCAACCAACTCATTGTGACTTCCATCTTTTCCCCTGAAAATTCTCTCACCAAGAAAAACCAGAGCCTTCTTGCGGCTAAGTCTAAGGACACTTTTCAACCCTGGTCTCGTTGGATTTGCCTGCGACATTTGTTGTTATTGTCTAATCTTTTTGAGAAATATCCTTTTCCTTGGTTTCATAGATGCCACACTTTCCTGGTTTCGTTCTTACCTTTATTCATTCTTCTTTCCTGGAGCCTCCTTTTCTCCATCCTTAACGTTAGACAATCTTCCAGGGTCTGTCCTGTTTGACTCCATCTACACAGTTTCTACACAACTCCACCTTCTCCCTGAGCTTCCCTTACCACCGATACGCCAACAACTTCCAAATCCATATCTCCAGCTCGGTCCTGTCCCATGAGCTCCAGACCCATACGTTTTATTTCCTGGATGTGGACAGACCTGAACTCACGACTTCTCTCCCATACCTGTTTCTGTGCCATTATTCACCGTCTCAATAAATGGTACCATTATCTATTTAGTTGCTCAAGCCATAAATCTCAAAGTTATTTTTGACTCTTCTCTCTCTCTCTTGCATACACGCAAAAAATAAAAAAAAAACTGAGTCCTGTTGATTCAACATGTTGAGGATTTTCCACATCTGTATCCTTCTCTCCATGCTACTACTGGCACTCTATTCCAAGCCTCAGTTTTCTTTCAACTACACTTCTGTATGTCCACGAGGCCTCCAGTCTGGCCTCCTAGCAACTAACCCTGTTGCCAAATCCACCCTCAAATGCATTCACTCTGCAACCAGAGACATCTTTCTGATATAGAAATATAACCATGTTACCTAGCCAAGCCCACTACCCATATCTATTTACGACTTTTCATTTGGCTTTTCTTTTAGAATAATATCTTAAAACTCAAATGTTTTTATAGAACTCTCTTTCCTTCCTACTTTCAGTATCACTCTCCCCTTTGCTCAATATCTTCCAGTATTCCTTACTGTGGCACCTGCTTCTCAGCTCCTTGCACGGACGGGCATAAAGTTTTCCCTTTGTCTACACATTGTTCTTTATTCCCCTTCCCGTCCCTCAACCTAGCCAATGTTAACTCATCATTCAAGTTTGCTCTTTTGAGTTATCACTTTTTCCAAAAAAGCATCTCTTTCCTCCTTAGCTGGATTAAATTATTCTAGCCGTACGTCCACCATAGCCCTCTGAATGTCAATAAAATTCATGATACTCCTCTTAATTAAGTGTTTAAGATCAGTCATTATAGCATTAGGATTGCCTAGGATGGTTTAAGCTATGACTTCCACTGCTGTGGGCTCAGGTCTTAGGAAAGTGTCTGACACTAGTACATGTTCAATCCATATGTGTTCAGTTGAACTGAAAAGGAAAATATTATATAAAAGCGTTTGACCTGAGGAAAAAGAATAAAAAGGAATAAATATAAGGTCTGCCACAAATTTCTCCTCTACAACAATACATGCCATAAGATAATGAAATAGTGGCTCCAGGAGGGAAAAGGTTCATGGCTCCAACATTTCAATTCATACTCATCTTCATGTGTTAGAGACCGTAGAAAGAATTAGACAGTCAAGTGTCAGGAAATATGTCATTCAAGTATCTTTCCTCCAATAGTGTTTAAATATATAGTTGGTGTTATATATATTAACAATGTCAAATATATATATATATATATGCACAAAATGATATAGATTTGAGATGTTTGAAAGCAAGAACTAAAAAGCTGGGACGGTGCAGTGGAAAAGAAGTAGTGCTGACGTTTGAAATCAGCAAAAGGTCTAAACATCAGGGAATCAAAGCCTGAACCTGTGACCAGAGAAGGGTGAGCGCCATGCGCCCACGGCGCAGGCAGGTGGGTCGGGGGACAGGGTGTGGGGGAACGGGAATAACGCACAGTTCAACCCAACCCTGTCAGCCATGTGTTTTGCGGACTGGGGAAAGGAACTGGCTTGGAAGAGAGCACAGTCTGACCCAGGAAAACGACCTGGATGATGACCGGGATCTTGGGACAGAGCCGGTCCCCACAGTTCTGTTTTCCTCTCGGTCCTCAGTACCGCGTGCAATTCTGTGCACTATGTCCAATCCACGGACACTTAGCGAACAGAAAGAGGGCCATGGGCAGTTCTCAGAAATTACTCATCGTGGGAAGAAAATGGGACTTATAACAAAAACGTTCTGGCCAAGAGAATTCTGGTCATGTATTGATAGTATTCCACTATGAAAATAATTAAATCTTTCCCATGATATAGGCTTACTCCATTACAATATGAGGGAATTTGGAAGAATATATACAACCACATGTAGGAACGTGCTGGTCTACTAAATGTAAAAGGATTGGGAAAACTAGAGAAATAAGATAACAAGACTTAACTAATTTTTTTAATATCTGAGAATATGGCAGCAGAAATTAAAATCATACTGGAAGCAATTTTAAAGAGTGCTTATGACACTGCTGAGAATGAAATGAGTAAAGTGGAGAACAAAGATGATACATACTCTAAGAACGCATTTTAAAATATATAAAAAATACGAGAGAATATAAAAACCTTGAAGGCAAATCACAGATATACAACCTAAATGTATTAGGTATATTTGGGAAATGAAAAAGAACAATTGTACTGAAAGCAATAATAATATATATTACAAAATAAAATTTTATAGACTTAATAAAGTGTTTGATATTGTAGATTGGAAGTGTTGACTGTATTCTAAGACAATTTAGCACATAGAACATATCAGGGCATATATTAAAAACGCATTCAAATTTAAGAACTGAGGGAAATTTCACAAGTATACCAGCAGAATAAAAAAAACTTATTATCTTCCAAGGAATTAAAATCATGTTTGTCTCACACTTCTCATTTGCAATAATAAATTCTAAACAACAGTAGAGAAGATTTTTAAAACATACAACACAGGAACGCTATATCAAACCAAGGTAGTCATTTATGTTTAAAAGCAACAGAACGATAGTCTCATCTTTAAAGATCTCAGAAACATCTCCATCCAATTATACTATTTTGAGAATAAGGCTTAAAAATATACTCTCCTGGGCCGGGCGCGGTGGCCCACGCCTGTAATCCTAGCTCTCTGGGAGGCCGAGGTGGGCGGATCGTTTGAGCTCAGGAGTTCGAAACCAGCCTGAGCAAGAGCGAGACCCCATCTCTACTAAAAAATAGAAAGAAATTAATTGGCCAACTAAAA
>CAUYPO010142573.1:0-12982 GCA_963574435.1 Cheirogaleus major | reverse complement strand
TTGCCTGGGCCACCTGGGGATTGGACTCACTTGAAGCTCTGACAGGTGGGGGGGAGGGGGGGAGGGGCAATGTATGTAACCCTAACAACATTTGTACCCCCATTATATGATGAAATAAAAGCAAAAAAAAAAAAAAAAAAGTAAAAATAAATAAATAAAATAAAATCTAGAAGGGTTAGGAGACTTTACCTAGACCTCACAAAGCGGCTGGCTATGGGTAAGATGTTGGAATTTACCTTCTCTGGTTCCAAAGAATGCTCACAGTTACTTGAGGGAAATCAGATAGCACAATAACACACAGCACCCCAGGAATAAGGTATTTTCAGACACCATTGGTTTTCTAGAGCAGTCTGCTTAATCTTTATCCCCTGTTGCAAACAAACCACTAGACTGACAATACCACCCAATAAAAGAATAAAATTTGTCCATCTATCATTAAGATAATTGTTATTGATTCATCTCCTTATAATTTTCTGCTTTTTGTTTTCAGATGTTGGTTATAAATCACACCCACAACAGGCACCAAGCCTGTGTTTGTGTCTATTATGTGGTCCTGATAAGGCCGGGCAGCGTTTTTCACCCTCCTGATGCGAGTTATTGAGATTGATTGAAGCGCTTTGCTTGTCCTATCCTAGACACTGTGTAATTAATGTTTCATTATGTTAATACATGCAAATGTGAGAGTATGTGTTTGATTGGGAGGTGAGAGAACAAAAAGGATTAAAGAGTTCACTCCAAAGTACAAATTAATTTATTGCATTGCTAACTGGCCTCTGAGGAATGAGGGAGCAGGCTTCAAAATGAAAGGAAAAAATGCACAAAAGGAAAGTGCTGTCACATGGCTGTATTTCAGAGGTGGTGTAGTTAACAGTTACAAAAAGGATATTCAGTCATATGACAGAGACCTTGTCCATACGGTGGTTTTCACAGTCCACATGTCTCTCTCTGTAGTGAAAGGGTTTAGGACAGGGAAGCCAGAAACTATTTTCTCTTTACATATAGAAGCCTTTATGCATAGACATAATGCATTAGAACCATATAGGAATATTCTTTATAGTGTTCTTTCATATGCAACCAGTGGTTGACTTCATGACATCATTTGAGGAGTATGAGGAAGGAGATTTTACCTCCAAACAAATCCATTAATCTACAATTATTTGCTTATTATTGTATATTTCTTTCTGGTCTTTACAGTGATAATTTTGATTATTTACTAATATATCAATATATTTATGCTCTGTGATTTACTTATCTATTTCTCTAATATCAGATAATCAGTATGCTCCTATTTATCTTGATTTGCTGTGATATCAAATATTTTAATGAGTATTTTTTGATATATGCTGCAATTTTTATTCCATTGAATTATTTTCTTGAGATAGCGCCTTAGGAGTGGAATTACTAAAGCCTAACTCCTTTTATGGCTTTAGACATACATGGCTGTTTTAGAAACATGCCTGCTCCCAATATATCTAGCATAGAGATGCAATAAATGGGTGTTGAGTCTAGCTAGCCTCTACTAGACTGCTGTCACTCTTGAGGTTGCCCTATGAAGTTGTTTTAGCCAATCATAACTTAACATGGGTAAAGGTTAGTGACTCAACACACACACACACACACACACTCACACTCTAGATGATGCTATTTTGAATAGGTTTTAAAAATGGGAAGCAGAAGAAACAAATGTTTAGTATATAAGATTCAGCCTGGTAGGGCAGGCCTGGATGGAAGAACCCTAATGTCAGTAGAAGTCACCAGATAATAAGAAAGAAGGGCTTTAAAAAAAAAAGTAGAGGATGCCAAAATAAGCATGAATTATCTTTTATACAGGACTTATTCACTGGAGCTGTTACAGGGGAATCAGTACAAGATATTCACAACTATTAGTAATGTTATGTCAGTTTATTTATTTGCTTTCATTTCTGATGATTATTTCAGAGCAGGAGGCGGGTGGGAATTTGTCGTTATGCCATTTCTCTTCATACTGCCCATGGCTGCTTCTCTGCTACAATAGCAGAGTTGAGCAGCACATCCACTAAACTAAAAATAGTTACTATCTGGCCCTTTACAGAAAACATTTTGCAGATCTCTGATTCAGAGAAATAAATCTGACAGTCAGAAATAGAGTTTGGAGGCAAAGATATTATTTCAGATTCAAACTCATCCATTGGGCAAATTATAATATGTCATAGACTTCAGCCTGGGTTTCCTCCTCTCTAAAAATCAACATAATAATAATTTCATCAGGTAGCTGAAAATTAAATCATGTAATAGGTTGAAGTATTAGTTCAATTGTTCTTCCCTCCTATATATGAAAACACTCAAAAATGTAATTAGTATCTATCTAGTAGTTACTTTCATGCTGTGGTGATATGGTAAGTTGAAGATCCATTATGCTATGTAAATGTTTTAAGAGTGTTGTATGTGAATTAGTAATTGACTTAACCAAAAAATGCCAAGTCAATCTTCTGTAAGTTTCCCCTGCTTATAGCTCTTGCCAGGCTAAACTGTTGCTTGCTGATGTCAGCATTGACTGGGAAGGTTGTCTGAACACATTTATCTGTGTCAAAGAGTTGAACCCACCACTATTAAGCAAAAGGGCATAGACCTGTGAGTCACTAAATGTGATGAGACAGGGTTCTCCCCTGTGAACCCAGCTTCCATGCCTCATCTGCCATTATTCCTCACGGTCAAGGCCGGTGGAGTTGATAGCATCTAAGTGGCTGCAGTCTTTTATACCATGATTCATAGCATTGTTTTTTATAGTCACTTTGCAGATCGACAGGGAGGTCAATATTTTTGGTCTGCAGTCCCCTCCATGCAGACCTGTCACATTTTGGTCATTTGGTTTCAGTTCATTTCCAGATACATGCCGGTGTGACCAGACTGTGGTCATCCCTTTCCAGTCACTGGCAGAAGGTATTCCAATAAACACTGGCCTTTTATCTGCACCCAAAGAAGTTTCCATTAATGAGTCACCAACGTTTACATGACAATGAGGTGTAATTTTCTTTGATTCAAGTTTAAAAATCCAGATGTATGAGAGCATATTATACATTTCAGAAATAGAAATGTATATACCATATGTCAATATTATTAATTCTGAATGTTTCTAGTGCCTAACAAGATTTTTCACTATTAGATAAAAATAAATGGATTTTAAAAAATGTAATTATGAGCATCAATATCATCTTTAAAATAGCGATAGATAAGGGACCATACCTCCCAGGTTGCCCAGAACAATTCCAGTTTATACCTGTTGTCCTGGCTTAATTATAAATTGAATCCCCTTTCAGTCTCAAAAGTGTCTGATTTGTATGGTAAATTATGTGATTATCCTAGTGATCACTCTTGTGATTAGCTTGAAATTAGTCAAATGCACAGTGTCATTATTAGCCTGTCCTCATATCATGTACATTTTTGGTTGAATTTTATGTTACCTTACATTATTGGCATAAAATGATTGACATGCTGATGTTCAACAGCAGTCTCATCAAAAAGTTGCTTTTAACACCTTGGCCAGCTGTGTGACTGACTTTATATCTCAGAGATGGTGTCATCTTGCATCAGGTGGGCATCCATGAATGCCTTTAATCTGCATAGTCTAATTGTGAGCTCCCCTGGTCCTGCATGCCCATGAGTAAAGGTCTCCAGCTTGAGGTCTTCAGCTAGTGAACCAAACTTTGGACCCAATGAAAAGTAGTTATTAAAGGAAGCTCAAAACGCTCATTCCCTTTCGTTTTCTCCCCTGTGGTTCATTGACTATGTTAAGATAGGCAAGATAGTCTCCTGTCCTGAGACTAACGCCACTCAATACTTTTATTATTATTATCTATTGTGTGCTCATCACTGCTAAATGCAAACAGGGAAAGGGATTTAAACAAAATTTTAAGTGTAGTTCTTAACTTTGAGGGTAGTAAACAGAGTGTAAATGTATGAGGTCGATCAGTATACATTTTCTAGGCCACTTCTGATGATCAAATGCCTTCTTTCTTCATAGATTCCATTACATGGGATAAATCCAAGATTTTTTGATTCAGGTATAGCCTTGAGGGAAAAAAATGAAATTGAGTAAATGTTTTTTAGTTCTCTATTGCTCCTCCAGCATTCTGGAGACATTTCTCTCTACCACCTCTGTGGTGGGTGCACTCGGAGGCTTCTGATTGGTTGCTGGAAGCACAAAGCCACTGTCTTTTGGGGCTCACCTGTTCCTGCATTCCCCTTCCCCTCTTCTGCCAATACTCACTGTTAACCCTACACTCAGCCTTCCAGGGCTAACTGGTTGCCAAGATTAGCAGTCTGATAAGTCATTTTATTCTAAGTTATTTGGGGTATTATAGAATCATCCACTTTGCCTCTCTTCCCAGAGTATATATTTACATGACAAAGAGATTTCAGTTCCCAAACGCTGCATGGTAGATTTTCCAGACTCACAGTAGCTAATATTTCAATCAGTATTGTGTGTTTATGTTTATTCCACTTCTGTGCTGGTTTGACCCCTACTTCTTTGCTGATGTAGTCTATTTCTGAAACAGTGTGAGAAAAGGAAAGGGCCTAAATAAGCAGAAAGATGATATAGAATGAATTCTAAAATAGAATTCAGACACATCTAGATTCTATTACTAGATGCCCTTCTGAGCTGTGTGACCTTGGTCAGGACAGTTAACCTCTCTGAGCCTTTTTTACTACCTGAAAAGTAAACAATCTTTCCCTGATCAGTAGCATCAAAAGAGGCTGCCATGTAAATTCCAAATCATTCTAAGTTATTATAAA
Source organism: Cheirogaleus major (assembly GCA_963574435.1). Taxonomy (NCBI): domain Eukaryota; kingdom Metazoa; phylum Chordata; class Mammalia; order Primates; family Cheirogaleidae; genus Cheirogaleus; species Cheirogaleus major. The sequence goes on along the minus strand of CAUYPO010142573.1, from coordinate 8,209 downwards.
TATAAGAACAAATGAACAGAGAAAGATCATGCAGTGTTGCAAGTTACAATACAAACCTCCAACAAATCTTCATGTAACCCTGACCCATGATTTAAGATGGTAGGTAACTCCCATCCTCACTCCAGACCACCCTTTGCACAAGAGAATGGATCTTCCTGTATGTAACTGAGTTTGATCATTATCAGTTCTTTTCATGTCTATATGATTCATTCCCCTGGCTATGCAAGAGCAAGGGCATATTTTTCATGCTATTTTTCTAACTGAAGAGAAAAAGAAATGGGAAAGAAAGAAAAATCTGTATTTATTTAACTATGTTAAAAAGACAGTAACAGGTTTGTCTAATATTATTTAAAATGTACACTAATTATGGTTATACATGTTATACAAATCAAAATATGATATAAGAAAAAGTGACCCACCCCCTTTTATATTCTTATGATATTAAATCCCTGGCATCTCTGATGGTGAGGTTAAGAGAGTTATGTGTATTAGGAGAGAGCCCATAAGTGGGGCAGAACAATAGGGGAAGTAGGTGCATTTGTTTGGGGTCACACATAACCAGAGAAAATGTCTCCAGATGATGGATTATGGGGAGCTGCTATTTGAGATGGAGACCTATACATTATACTCAATAAACTCAGCGCATTTTCTGTTCTTGGTTTTGCTTTTCATCTGTAAACTGTGTATAAATTGAGTTCTGAGTGTTTTATGATAACACTTGGACCCTTCAATGGAATTACAGTTTCTATCATTCAAGGGGACCTGCTGTTTATTATTTAGATAAATTTTAGGCTTTTACTATTCCTAAGTGGTAGCTCATGAGATAATATCTTTGCTTTGAGTCTTACCGATTTTTTTTTTTTAATTAGAGAACAATGTGAAAGGAATTTGTTGAAGATCAAATAAGATAAATTCATGAAACACAGCTGGATAGAAGCTTATCTGGGAATGGTAAAAAGTGACTAAACAACTTCAGGAACCCACAAGGCATCATCTGTGATAGAAAAAACAATTCCTTAGCTCTCTAGGACTACAAGTTACCCAAAACTCTACTGTACCACGGCAGAGTGGGCTAGACTGTGCTGCCTTGATTTCAATAAGAAAACAAAAGAAAGAGTTCTTTTAGTCCTGCGTCTTGAGTATTTTTTCATATAAGAGAGAGAGAGCACAGTTAATAAGACCATGTTCCCATTCTTTGGGGCATTTTAGGAAATGATGCTATGAAAATAACATGTGTTTTCTATATCATTAGTAACTAGGATACATTTTTCAAGGAATTCCTGGGCCACTCTCTCTGTGAAGCCTCAGGAATAGGTAGAGCAGGCAGCAGGGGCATTGGGCAGGGTGGGCATATTCAGTTGGGGCGAGGGGAGGGACCAGGAAGAGAGGATGGAATGAAGGATCTGTGGCTTGGACTGGAGGACTGTTGGAGGGAATGAGGAAGATGGGAAACTAATAGGCATTTAATAGTGTTTAGGAATATATGTGAATGAATGAATAAATACAATGAAGAACTTCGCCTGTATGCACAGCCTAAAGAGCAAATGTTTCCGTTAAAGCTCTCGTAAATGGTAAATCCACTACCAATGGGAATGAAGCGTTGAGGAGAGCTTAACATGAGAGGGCAGCTCCAAGCTTTGATTCCCCTCTCTGTGAATCAGCAGGACCATCTCCTGAGAACAGAGGTTGACAGATTGCAGCCCAAGGGAGGGCACTCTGCCTGTTTTTGTAAAAATGGTTTACACATTTTGAAATAGCTGTCTTTTAAATGGTCATATAAGTGTCTATATACTATTCTCCATTTAGCCTCTTTGTTCAGGAAAAATTAAATTTATTAAAGGCAAAATAAATTTACATAACTTGCCCTTTATAGAAAATGTTTCTGGAAACTTTTCAAAGACAGCCTACTTTTCAAAGACCATCTCAGAATATGCATGGAAATGTTATCAGTGTAGATTTTGATAATCTTGGTTCTTATTGACAGCAATACAGCATGGGTTGCTTAATAATGGGGATACGTTCTGAGAAATGTGTCATTAGGCAAATTTGTCATATGTGAACATCACAGAGTGTACTTACACAGATGTAGATATTACAGCCTACTACACACCTAGGCTGTGTGGTATAGCAGATTGCTCCTGGGCTACAAACCTGTACAGCATGTTACTATACTGAATACTTAGGCAATTGTAACACAATGGTAAATATAAATTTGTATATCTAAACATAGAAAAGATACAATAAAAATATGGTATACAAATAAAAATGGTACATATGTATAGGACACTTACCATGAATGGAACTTGCAGGACTGGAAGTTGCTCTGGGTGAGTCAGTGAGTGAGGGGTGAGTGAAGGTGAAGCCTAGGACATTACTGTACGTTATTATAGACTTTATAAAAAATGTACACTTAGGCTACGCTAAATTTACATTTTTTTTCTTCAGTAATAAGTTGAATTTAGCTTACTATAACTTTTTATTTTACAAAGTTTTAAATTTTTTAACTCTTTTGTAATAACACAGCTTAAAACATACATTGTATAGCTGTAAAAAAATATTTTTATGCCCTTATTCTATAAGCTTTTTTTCTATTTAAAAATATTATTTTTTACTTTTTTAAAATTTTGGTTAAAAACTAAGACATAACACTAAGACACAAAAACTAAGACATAAACACACACATTACCCTAGACCCACACAGGGTCAGGATCCTCAATATCACTGTCTTTCATATCCACATCTTGTCCCACTGGATGGTCTTCAGGGACAATAACATGCATGGAGCTGTCATCTCTGATGATAACAATGCCTTTTTCTGAAATCCCTCCTCAAGGACCTGCCCAAGGCTGTTTGTTTTACATTTTTTTAATCTTATAAGTAAAAAGATTATACTCTAAAATAACTGTCAAAGGTATAGTTTACTCAATACATAAACCAGTAACATAGTGGTCTATTATCATTATCAAGTATTATGTACTATACATAATTATCTGTGCTATACTTGGTTATACGACTGGCAGCACAGTAGGTTTGTTTACAACAGCATCACCAAAACACATGAGTAATGTATTATGCCGCATTGTGATAACTATGATGTCATTAAGCAATAAAAATTTTTCACCTCCAATATTATAGTATCAGCATAGTATATGTATCTTCCATCATTGACCAAAATGTCATTTTGTGGTACATGACTATATTGATTAATCTCAGTCATTTATAGCCAACGTAGGAGAATTAGGTCTAGTTTTTTTTTTTTTTCACCTATGGTATGATTTGCTTTCACCAATTTAAGTATATTTCCAAAATCATTCATGTTTTTGTCTATATATGTTTGCTTATCCAATAGGTATTATTAAATACCTCTGAGATAGGTAAGTGCTACTAAGGGCTGTGTGAGATAGATGACTATGATTTATTTCTGTTGCCTTGGAGTTTGCAGTATAATAAGGAAGAAATTCTCAAAAATAGGATATGTGATAGTTGGATCAGAGCCACAAGAGAGGAACGATAAGAGATTATCACTTTAAGAGCTGAGTCTCTGTCACTGATATTCAGTGAATACTTTCTAACCTGATATGCATATCATTATTTGGCTTAAACTTTATAACTAGTTCTAAGATATTAATGGAAGTCACACCATCTCAGAAGTCAAGTGAATACAGTGGGCACTGGCCACCACCCGCTAGAATGGTGGATCAAAAGTGCTAACCACCAGATTCTAGGAAAGGCTCTCATTAGAACATTTTTAGAAATGACATACACTAACTCCTGCATGCAATAAGCCCTTCTAAGTAAGAACTATGCATGTTTCTTTATCTTTTAGTTTCTTTCAGGTGAAAACACACAAATAGGTCCTTCATCCTGGAAGTTCACATAGATCATGTATACCTGTGGCACATATAGATTTAAGGAGTTCCATCAAGAGACTTCATTCTTGCTCCCCAAGTCATCTCCCACTGAACCTCAATCACCGTCTAAAAAACAAGTTATTTGACAGAGTCTTTTAATAAACGCACAGCTCCCGAGCCATTCAAACCTCATTGGCTCTCAGTTCCAAAGATGCTGTTCCTGTTATCATCGTGGGCTTTCCTTCTTGATGACATTCATGGACATTCAGGAAAATATCACCTTTCTGTTGAGACAAGATACAGTAAATATCACGACGAAATGAATGACAGCATTTTAATGAAAACCACTGTTTGGCCTCCATGTTGAGAAAATTGGACTCGTTATGACATGAATGTTTTTATCAGTATGGGCCCCACATCAGACATTATGCCACAATGTCAACCATGAGATTTGCTGAAGTTTTAAGGTTTTCTCCGGACCTGTCAGACCTTTATGGAATTAATCCTTCATATTTGTAATAGGAGTTTCCATAAGATGAATACTTCATTTCTCATGAATCATAATAAAGCAGCCACGTTTATCAGTCGAGTGACCTCTGCAGTCCTTTATCTTTAAGAGAAAAGATTAGACTCTCTATTTCATAGATAATGAGGTAGGTTGTTGGTCTCTTGGCACCTTCAGTAACTGCAGTTCTTTGTGGTCTTCCTTCAGCCTGTGATAAACTGATCACAGAGTGATTATAGCAAATCTCTTCATATGACAAATTTCCTCCTAAATTTGAGATTAATTTTCTTGGCAAGTAGCAAAATTAATAGGTATGAACCCATAGAATTTTATAATATTAGAGTGAAAGATACCTAGAAGTTATCTAGTCTAACCTCCTTGTTTTATTAATGAGTGAATTGATTCCTGGTGGTGTAGTCCACACTCTAAATGTTAGTGAGAGACAGATCAACCAAAGAACTTGGGTTTAACTGACCTGTTGTGCTGGGAGCTTTCTTTTGCAATTGACAATGCCTCCTTTTTTCATACAAATCACATAAATGGCTCTGTTAATCTACTTGCAGCCATCTGAGGCTTCTTTTTTTCTCTTTTTTGAACAACCCACATCTAATCCCTCAAAAACCCTATTGACTCTTCCTTTAAAATGGGTCCTGAATATGACCATTTCTCACCACATCCACTGCAATACCTCAAGCAAAATCTCGGTGCTACTGGATAATTTGGGCTGGTTAATTTGTTCTTGTTGAGGGTCTGTCCTGTGCATTATAGGTGTGTTGCAGCATTCTTGGCCTCTACCCCATAGATGCCAGTAGCACCCTCCCAGCTGTGAAAGCCAAAAATGTCTCCAGACATTGCCAAATGGGGGAAAAGTCACTCCCCTGTTGGGAACTACTTTAAAATATAAGTTGAACCTTTTTACTCTCTTGATCAAAACTCTCCACTAGGTTTCCATCTTTGTCAGAGTTAAAGCAAGTACTTTTGCTTGTCTATGAGAGCCTACACAGCATTACTATGACCTCTCCGATCTTGCCTCCTGGAACTCTCTCCTTATTGATCAGTCTGACTCAGTCGTAGGCTTCCCTGCTATTCCTGGGATGGGCTCATCACACTCCCAACTCTGGGCCTTAGCACCCTCTGCCTGCAGAGTTCTTTTCCTGAATATCTGATCCATGTCTACTATGGACTGAATGTTTGTGTCTGTCCCCCCAGAATTTATATGTTGCAGCCCTAAGCCCCAATGTAATGCTATTATTATAGAAGATAGGACCTTTGGGCCATAATTAGGTTTAGATGAGGTCATAAGGGCAGAGCCCCCTACAATGAGATTAGTGTTCTTATAAGAAAAAAGAGACTCCAGAGCTCTCTCTCTCCACACAAGCAAAGAAGAGGTTATGTGAGCCCACAACTGGCTAGTGGTCACCTACAAGCCAAGAAAAGAGGCCTTAGAAATAAACCAATTTTGTTGACACCTTGGTCCTGGACCTGTTAGCTTCCAGAACTATGAGAAATAAATCTATATTTTAAGCCACCCAGTATACAGTATTTCTTTATGGCAGCCCAAGCAGACTAAGACAACATCCTTTCTCACAATTTTCAGGTCTTTGCTCAAGTCTTATCCTTCTCCAAGAAGCCTTCTCCAATATCTCATGACTTTATTACCTTTCCTTCTTTATTTTCCTTTAGAGCACTTAGTCTCTTCTGACTTTGTACATATTTGCTCAGTTAGTTCTTTATTGCCTATCTCCTACCAAAATATAAGACCTAGAAGGATAGGAATTATTGGACTGTTTGTTTTTTACCTAATTTTCCCCAGCCTTGAGCAATGCCTGACTCAGTAGATGCTCAGTAAATACTATATAGATGAATAAATGGAATGGGGATATTTGTAAAATCTTTAAAACATTAAGATTGTTTTACATCGCATTGTTAAACATTACAGTAAAAACAAATAATATTAAAAAGTACATTCTTTCAATTGCATTTTGTCAACACATTTTTCTTCCCCTTTGGCCTTTACCTAATGCAAAATTTCAGATTTAGCAGGCTTACTGACAAAATGCTACAATAAATATGCCACTAAAAAGCAAGCAATTTTCCAAGTGGGAGTGAAAACTATGGCATGTAGCACAAATTGTTTTATTTTATATGAAATTAAAAGCATAACAATTACATGCAGTTTTATGTTTGTATACATTAAATAATATAATAAGCAATATAAGTATTATAAGATTATAATAAAAACAATTTCAATCAAAAAAAAAACCTAATGGACAATAATACTATTAAGAATGTGTATAGAAGGATCCTTACAATAACAAGATTCAAATTTGGATATGAAATATGATCACTACCATGTGGATAATAAAGCAAATCATTATTAATAAAGAAATGAATGATTTCTTGGAAGGAAATGCATACAAACTTTAGCAGTGGTTATCACTAGGTGAGCAGGGATGTGGGTAATTATTATCATATATTGTTTTATGTCTATATATTCTTATTTGTACACAGTAAATATGGCTAACTTGATTAATAATAAGGTACTAAAAGTTGATGGGTTGCTCCATTATAAATGGCGTCTCCAACGCTTGTCCACTTGATTGCCTTCCAGTTGGAGCTCTGCCCATGCGCTGGGAACCTGTTAAATCATACTTTTTCTAAATACTCTCAAGAACTCTTCTTAGTGTTGACAGTTCTGCGTTCATAAAGTGCCATCCCTCTCCCTACTTTGAGAAAGACTGATGGAAAACCAAAGGGAAGAGAAAGCTAGTTTACATTTTACTAAATGGAAAGGGGAAAAAGATTCCAACCCAGGGCGGATTAAGCAACACATCAAAGTTTCTCTTTTAAGTGTTAATGTTGCATGAGGCCCGGGGAATGATAACCTAGATGTCAGAATGTGTTACCTGTTGAGCTGAAAAAAAATTCCATTACAGTTTGTCCAGTATCACACAGCCAAATCAAGCTGCGGTTTAGAGATTTAGCTCCTGGAGCAGCAAAGGGATGAGGAAGTTACTCCCCCCACTCCAGCTAGGCCTTCAGCATTGTTCTTTAACATTGGATTTAGCCAGAGGACACTCAGACTGTTGCCTGGGGCACACACTTCTTGCCTGTTAAAAACCTCAGATCTCCACAAAGCTTCCTCCGCTTGGTGGAAGATGCTATGTGCTCAGAATGTCTGATGTGGAGACTTTGTGTGGGTTCACTAAGAGATTTCAGCAGGAGCAGTTGCTTCTTGAACTCCAGATCTTGCATCTATATTTCCGAATTTTGTTCCCTGTCTTGTAAAGGGAAGAGAAAAAGAAGAATCATGGTGCCAAGAGCAAATCGAGTTCAGCACCTTTTGTGCGTGGATTATTTGGTGGTATTGTACCAGGTCAGCAAATGTCCTGACACTAAAATCACTTTTCCTGATTCAATCATGGTAGCTTTCCAAGAGTTCATTCTTTTCTGTAGATATGAGACAATTGAGCGAGGTAGTATGAACTCATGTGCTATTTGCTTACTCTTGCCATGATCTCAAGAAGGAATTTCAGGGGAGCTAGACTTGTCAGATAAAATACAGGATGCCCAGTTAAATTTGAATTTGGGATGAATAACAATATTTTAGTATAAATAGGTCTTATGAAATATTTATTTATCATAAGTATTTAGGACATGTTTGTACTAAAATATTATTTGTTTTTTATATATTCAAATATAACTTGTTCCTTTAATTTTTATTTGCTCAATCTGGCAACTCTAATTATGGAGGAACTTTGACTGTTCCCTTTAAATTTTTAATTTGCATTTTCATCCATAGCTCCCCTACATTTTAATGATCCTTAATAAATTCCCATAGTAAAATGTACCT
>CAUYPO010142572.1:0-26513 GCA_963574435.1 Cheirogaleus major | reverse complement strand
GGTGAATGGATAAAGAAAATGTGACATATAGATATACACAATGAAATACTATTCGTCTGTAAAAAAAGAATGAAATATTGTCATTTGCAGCAACATGGGTGGCACTGGAGGTCACTATGTTAAGTGAAATAAGCCAGGCATAGAAAGACAAATATTACCTGTTCTCACTCATATGTGGGAGCTAAAAAAGTGGGTCCCACAGAGCTGGAGAGTAGAATGATGGTTACCAGAGATGGGGTGGGGGCATGAAGAGAGGTTTGTTAATGGGCACATACAATTAACCACTTCGGTGCGGCGCTCACCGGCCACAAAACCTCGCCCACAGGCGGTACTCGCAGTCTGCACGGCAGTGTGTGCTGTGCATCGACGACGGATCCGTTTCGCTCTTGTGTGATGAGGAAAGCTTTAAAGCACTGAAAGCTTGTTTTACTTTACAGGCAGCTTTAGGAAAATAACTATAATAACTCCTACTAAGGGCTTGTTAAAAGATCACAGATTCGTAGTGACTTATTAGCTGAACGTACACACTGCAACTGCAGAGATAAAAGCTGTAAAAGTAAAAGCTTTTGGCTGCCGACTATAGTCAGCACTCGTTCCGAAGTGGTTAAGTAGAAGGAATAAGTTCTAGTGTTAGATAGTACAGTAGGTTAACAGTAATTTATTGTATATTTCAAAATAGTTAGAGGAAAAGAATGTTCCTAACACAAAGAAATGATAAATGTTTGAGGTGATGGATAACTTAAACATCCTGATTTGCTCATTATGCAATATATGCATGTATCAAAATATCACATGCACCCCATAAATATGTAAAATTATTATGTATTCATAGAATTTTTTTAAAAAGTACTGATCTACTGGAAGCCTCTGATTGAAGAATTTACAATGTAGGTAATCCCTCAGAGAATGGTCTAGTTTTCAGTGATTGAAAACTGCAGTACATTTAAAGAAAAAATGCAATCCATCTTAGAAAAACCAATTGCATTTGTTTTAATTTATTATTTACCAGAATACTGAAAATGTTTCATTTCATAAATGTCATACAAAAATATCAGGGTAGTCAACCATAAGGCAATGAATTGTGAAAGCTCCTTTACATGAAGGCAGTTCTGTACCGCCCTTGACATGACCCTGGCTTTGATGCATTTGGAGCCTGGGAGCTGACGTGGGATGGGGGTGCCAGGCGGAAGGTGCTGGGGGTGGCAGCTCCCACAAGATCACCCCTTCTCCTGTCCCCTCCCTCCTCCTGTGGGCGGCCTCTGTGTCCTCTTTTCCACTCCAAATCCTGATCAGTACACAAGGGGCGATTCTGTTGTCTTTCACTATCAAGCCTTAACTGATCTGCAGTTATCTCTCTTTACTAATATTAACAATTACCATTTTCAGGTTGCTGGAAAATTTACAAATAGTTTTACACAGAACACATTTTATTATTAACATCACTAAAACGGTTGATAGAGAGCAGATTTTATCTTTTATGGATGAGGAAACCCAGATTCCAAGAAGTTAAATGATATTCCTGTAGGACATCAATGCTCATTTTCATTCATATATTAATGAATTAAATGGTCATCCTCTTGACAAAACATAATTTTAAATCAATTATAATATCCCAAACTTTTATTCTACTTACATGCTACTGAGTTGAAAATAGTTACTGTCAGTGCTTTGAGAAGTCTTCTAATTGATCAGCTAAATGAAAAATTTAGATAAATACATAGCCGTCAGGATTTATTAATAAGTTTTTAATACCCAGTTAGAAAGTGAATTAAGAAAAAGTAATCTGATTTACAGAATTTGCAAATTAAGCTTCATAACAAAGGTGTGCACCACCTTTACAAGGAAAATAATGAAATGGCTTAAGTGTCCCTGTGAACCTAAAGGGGTCTTGAGTTCAGGAGAGCTGTGGCCTCCTGCTATAGAGGGACTGAGTTCCATACCCTTCCTGGAACTGCCCAGAAAACAGCTGCAGTCTATATCCTCTCTTCTCCCCTCCCCATCCCCACTCCCAGCTGATAACGTTGCTTCCTATCCTATTTCACTGGAAGGAAGGTTTTAGACAATCTGAAGAGCTTCCACCACCATGTCCACATACCTACACTTCTATACTCAGTCTTCCTTCCTGTGATAAACTTCGACCTGCCTGTGGGTCTCCAGTCTTGGGCCTACTTCTCCTCCTGGGCACTGGTTTTCAGATATTCTCAGCTACCCAAGGGTCTATTCCAGCAGTTTTTCTCTTTCTGTTCTGCATCCTAAAATCTCCCTTTCTGCTAGATCTTTTCCTTTGACACACTTACATGTTATTTTTTACATCTTAAAACACAGTACTCCTGATGCCATTTCCCATAAACTACCATCCCATTCCTCTCTTCGCATTTATTTAGAAAGAAAGAAAGAAAAAGAAAAAACTCATGCAAAGAGTTGCCTGTGCAACTTGGTCTCAGTTTTCCCTGGACCCCACACCGGTCTGGAGTGGATGAGCTCAGTAGGAAAGTAAGAGAAGCCGAGAAGAGTCTAGGTCCACAGAATCAGCCCATTCGGCTGAAAATGCACTTAAGGTCACCTTGCCAAGGTCACCAGTAACTTCCATGTTGCTATATCTGGTGGCCAATTGTCAGCTCTCTTTATCTGCTCTATGCAGGGGGATCCCTTTCTCCCTCTGAAACTTGGATGGATGTGGCTGCGCACACATTTAATACTTTTATAAATTCCAAAAGAAAACACTGACACATACAATAAGGAATTTTAAAAATAAGCTACCAATTGGGAAAAAGTACTTGAAACTTATCCAAGAGGCAAAATACAATGCTCTTGACATAGAAAGAGCTTTTTCAGTTTAATAAAAAGATCAAACCCCAAAAGAGGACTAGACAAAGATAGGAATGGAAAATTCACAAAACAAGTAATATGTGAAAAACAATTAAGTTCAGTCTCATGGATAATAATAAAAATAAATAAATAAATTCAAACTAACATGTCAGGGATACAACACTTTCAAAACAGGATTATGATGCCAAACAGAAGAGGCATGTTCATATACTGCCAGTGGAGTGTAGGTCGTTACACATCCCTGGAAGTGAATTTTGGCAAATTTTTTCTTAAGTCTTTGAATGTGCATTTCCTTTGACATATCAGTTCCATTTCTGGTAAATTATCCTAAGAATATAATTACATAAATATGCAAAATATGTAACTGAGTCTTCATAGAAGTATTCCATAGTAAAGAAAAGCTAGATTTAGAAAATAGCTATGATACATTAGTAAAAATTATGATATAAAGATCTATTCATATTTTCGTTGTAGTGTGTCATTACAGAATAATATGTGCAGTTCCATGCCATTTTTGTTATTTATCCTGGAAAAAGGATAGAAGGATCAATATCCTGGTAATCAAAGGCGTGACCTATGGGTGTGGACATTGGAGAGATTGACATTGGTATTTCCTCCTCATCTGAATCTTCTATGTTTTCTTTAATGAATATCTACTACTATGAAGGTGAAATAATAAAACAGAAAAACCATTCTTATTTGTTAAGGAAGTTAAATAATTAAAGTTCTAAGTTTAAAACCAAAGTGAAAATACATGTGACTGTATTCATTAGCAGCGTGTAAGATGAGAGCACTCCTGGGGGAACACCTGCAGGGGCAGGTGAGCACTGGACGTGTGCAGGACCAGACTGTGTCTCTTCATCATGGTGCTATTGTAAATGTTAAAGATTTTTATGAAATATTCTAATATCCAAGGTTTATACACACACACATATATACATACGTAAATGTGCACATAAATGTACAAGTATTTGAGTGCTTATATACACAGGAGCTGACATGCACACCTGTACATACAGACACATGCACATCTTTATTTGACTCTTCCGGAACATCTCTGATAGTTAGTTTGCAAACTTTTTGTGTGAGTCTCTCAACGTTATTTTAAAAATGAATTTTAAGGGCAGTTAAAAGAAAAAAAAAGCTCTTGTATTAAAAGCTGAGAGTTTCAGACGATACTTAGGTGAGGCCAACACCCGCTGCTTGCATCAGCCGGCAGCTAGGAACATCCCTGACGCCTCGGGTTGATTGTTACTGTGGAAACAGACCTCGTGCTTTGGAAAACGGGGTAGAGTGCCTGCATCATCCTGCTTAGCTTCACCTCTTTGAAGGCAGCATCAGTTCCTTGCCTCCGTGCCTTCTGATATTTTAAAGAAATTTTATAACAAGTACTGACTGTGGAGTACATATGTTCATGGGAACAAACAGACTTGAGACGTAAGCATTAGGTGTGAGCTAAGATGGAGAACCGGGGCCTGGTGGTGATCACGCTGCTCTGAGGTGGGCAAGTCAAGATAAAATGGCATGTGTGTTGGAGGTCAGGTTCCTTGACAGGCCATTTCCTAGAAAGGAGTGGCCTCAGTGTCCCCATCGTGCAGAAGAAGACCTGCCTCTGGGAACCAGAAACCACGCCAGGGGGTCAGTGGTCACAGGCACAGGCTCCCAGTGGTTTCTGAGCATTAGTCCTAGTGCATGATGGCAAAAGGAAGGTGTCCTTCAAGGTGTCTTAAAAGGGTTCACGTGGGTGACAGTGTGGACATGGACCTTCAGGAAAGCATCATGCCCCCTGAAAACAGCCGTCACTGAGATCAGATAGCTGTCCACCCATGCTCCGTCTCTGGCTTCCAGACTCACCCCTTCTCTTCCAGACCCTCACAGCCAAGTGTCTGCCCATTCCTTCTGGCACTGGCCACTCCTGTCACCCAGAACACACTGGCCTGTCCTCCCCACTGCCTGCGTCTGAGTCGTGCTTCTCCTCCTGTGGGTCATACCCGCCGTGTTCTCAGAGTAGTGACCCCACTGGCACCACCACCTGCAAACATGAAGGGCCACTTCATGTCCCCACGCTGTGTGTGTCCTTATCATGGGCCTCATGATGGCCACACAACCTACGTCTTTGCTAATCATTTGTATAAAGAAAGTCTCTCCCTCCTGGCGAGAAGCTTCGTGAGGGCAGAGACAGCCTCTCTTTTACCAAGGCCTGACACAGGGACAGCTCAGGCTGTGGACGGCTGAGGACACGTGGAGGAATCTCTTCATGTGCACAGACCCAGCTAGCACGTGCGTTTTGTTCACTGTCCAAGCAGTTGGTTCCCTACGAAGTCAACATTTTCATTCCCATTTTTCCCAGGGAGACATTTAAAATGTCGTGTCTCAGATCACAATGCCGAGAGAGAATAACGATTACTCCACTTGCGATGGTGAGAATAACCCATGCAACGTGGAATCATTTAAAAAATGGTGCTTTTGAGTCACAGTCTACACTGATTTCCATGTTTTATTTCGAGAGTGAAATATGCATTCGTGTGAGACAAGTTAGACTGTTTATTTAGAAATTCTTTTATTGGAAAACTCTGAGTAGTGTAGGTGAAAACTTGTGTGTTCAAAATACACATCATGAAAAAAGGCTTTTTAGAATTTGGGTTCCTACTGGAAGGAAAGAAAAACAGACTGAGATATTAACTGTGAGCGAGTCTGCAGTTCATTAAAAGTAACCCAGGTGGTCTTGCCAAGATTTCCGTGGGGTGTATGGGCTTATAGGGTCACCGAATGCCTCCGTCCCGTGTCCTGTGGGGAATTTTGTGCCCTTAGCCCTGAGCATGTTCATGAGGGACTTGCATTTCTCCAGTTTAGCTCTCCCTGGAATCTCTGCTTTCTCTACACTTAACCCTATTCTCTCAATCCCGCACTGTGCAGTGGCTTTTCCCCCCTTGCCCTTTTAGGGGTAGTGGTGAGAGTACAGCAAAAAACACAGAGGAACTCCCTGAAATTGGAAGCCTGGTGTCCTACAGCACCGTGGCCTGCCTACCACGGGGAATTTCTCACAGTCCCTCTTCCTCACGGGGCCAGTGCCCTGAGCAGCCTTTTTCTAGAATCTTCTAGAATTTCCTAGATTCTTCTAGAATCCCAAAGACCCTCCTTGGTGCCCGGCCCACAATGCCATGATTCCTGGGAAAGCTGAAGCTTCTGTTCTCCTCCCTGGACTCATTCATGGGCCATACCTGCTTGGGAAACTCCAAGGGGGCCCCTGAGTGAGCTTCCTCTAAGGAACGAGGCTTCTGTCCCTAATCACCATCTGACGTGCTGAAACTGCTGGATCCGATGGCCAAGCCAGGCCTCCTCTCCAACTGACCATTTCTCTAAGAAAAATGAGATAAACAGTGACTCTCCTGCCCCACCCAGAGCAAACTCCTGCAGCCTGTCTCCCCGACTCCTGTTTTTACTACAAAAAACATGTGTTTTGGGCTTCTTGGAATAACCCCCATTTATACAAACTTTCCAAAATTACCCAGTCTCTGAGGCCTGTTAGCAGTTCTTGCAAAGCACATTTGAGGACAGGGGTGCCCCTCAGTGCCACCCTGAGAGGCACCTGTCCATCCAGGACCGTGGCTGCGCTCTGTCTCTGGCACGACTTGCTTACTGAATGTCGGGGTCTCTCTGTGATGATGAGGACCTGGATCACCTCTCTGCTCAGCCCCTCCTGGGGTTATTTCTTCAGTTAGGACCACTGTGTGACTTAACACCCCCATCTTTCTCTCCTTAAGGCTTGGCCTGTCGTGGGGTCGCTGCTGTGTCATTTTAGCATGATCCCCTCCCTGGCCCTGCACCCCCACGTCCAACTGGGGTGGGACATTTGGGTTGGCAGCACCCAGGGGCCTCCCATGATAGAAAACACAGAGCATCTTCTGCAGTTGTCTTTGCTCCTTCTGCTCGAGCTCGTGTGGGTGAGGGGAGGGCTCGCTGTTCGAGACCCACGCCCGCAGACCCGCGGTGTCCTGTGCTGACTGACGCGGAGACTTGAGCCGCACACAGCTGGGGCACGAGATTGCTCTTCTATCGTTCCTGATTTCTGTGCTTTTAGGTTGAATTTGAAGACAGATGTAACATTTCATTTAATGCAGAAGTAAAGGCTTTACGGACTGGAGTGGTAAAAATTATCATTCTTGGCGGGCAGGGATACCACTTCCTGAGAGAAGGCAATTCACTATGTGATTGGAGGCTCATTGTCACTAGTGAACAGGGGTTTCATAGATGAAAGAGTGCAGAATTGACCTTAGCTCTTTCCCCCTTGCAACTAGTGGGAATTGTTCAATATGGATAGCTTCTGCAAAGGCCGTCCTTTTACTCTGTTAGTGACATTGTTTATGTCTTGCAGACGTTCTTTTCTCTGATATCAAATGGAACTGTTTTCAGATGAGCATGTTTCCCTGTTCACAGTTCAGTGCAAGCTGACGGCTGTCGTTCCCCACCCGCTTGGGACGTGTAGGGTGATGGAAAGCTTCGCGTGGACAGGGCTGTGCCTGTTACCTGTTGCTCAGAGGTGAAATGGCCTTGATGAGGTGAATTTAGCACTGCACTTTAGATACAGTGAGGCAACAGAGGCTTTAGTGCATACACAGACAAGGAAACTCTCCTCTTCAAACCTTATTGCCCCAATCAAAACAAAAAAAAGAGAGAGTAGAAATGTACCTTATGAGTAATTATCATGTACTCCAGCCAGCAAAGTACACACACACACAGACACACACACACACACAGACACACACACAGACGCACCCATCACTTTGGGGACCGAATCGCCCGACAGATGGCTCAGTGTCATAAACCTGTGTGTTCCGAGGTTCACCAAGCATCCTTTCTAGAGGACAAACTGCACGGACATGTCCCTTCAGTGGAAGTTTAGAGAAGGCACGTTGAAAATGTCGTAAATCACAGTCACCCCAAGTCTGTTAAGTAACAGGGCCATTCAATCTGATGCAAGTAAGAAACAGAAACTCGGAAAATGAAATATACCTAACTGAGGACATGAACTTGAGGGGGAGGTCAGTGCTACTGCATTTTAAAATCATACCCACTTTACAATTGAAAGGCCAGTAAGAAAATCACAAAATGAGTTTAATTATGTTAAGTGGGAGCTCAAGAAGTACAAAGTTAACTATAACCAACGAGTGGTAGCTGAGGTTTTTACTCTGTGTATCAGTGAATTACATCTCTTTGATAACTAGAACTCTATAACATTCAAGAGGCATTCTCACAAATCTATGCTTGGCTTGAAAATAATCTAATTCAAAATGATGTTTATTTCACATTACTTACTTTCTTCCATGCTGTGTTTGTAAGAGGACCTACAAAGTAATAAAAATAGTAATTGCATAAAATTGATCTTTGGTGAATCTCATAAGGGACCAGATTAGCCCAATATTATTTTTACTTTGAATTATCATTTTTGTTCTTTTCATTTTATACACTATGTACAGAAAAAAGTAGATAATGTTCATAATTTTAGAAAATTAGACAATTTTCTAAAAAAATACATAATTTGGTTAGATAATTTTGGTAGATAGTCTAAAAAATAGGTCATTGATATATAAGTCTAAACATGTTAAAATTACTACTTTATGTAACAAAGAAGTTGTAGCCCCTAACTAGGTTGATGATATCATGTTTTTAATATGAAACTAACTTTGTTATTAATTTTTATCTTTTTAAATGATTACTAATGTCCATTGGGGATCATTTAGAATGTGTGTTTCAGAAGCACAAAAACAACTGAACAAGTCATTTTGTTTTATCCATCTATCTATTTACCACATTCTGTTTCCGTGTTCCGCATTGTGGTCACTTATTAAATTTTAAAAAGGACGAACTGGACTTCCTGTGTGTGCCAGGCTCCCTGACAGACACCGGTGTGCGGCGCTGGGTGAGAATGGGCTCTGCCTTGAAGGAGCTCGTGTGTCACGGGGCGGACGCCACGCTGGTCTGTGGTCAGGGTGGCGCGTGCTGCCGCGGGGAGGGTGGCACCTGTCCAGGTCCCTGTGCAAGGAGCGTCCACTCCTGGGCAGCACCATGCGAGGTCCGGCTCGGACTCGGGTTCTGAGAGTGACCAGGAAATCTCTGGGGGAATGTAGAGGCCCATCCCGAGGATGGAGGTGAGAAAGACACATAATAATGTGTCTTACCCCGTGGCCACCAGACACTGTGTGGGTCAGAGGTCAGCGATGTGACTGGAAGAGGGACCAGAATAGTAGGCAGAGGCCAGATTTTAAAAGACCTGTCATGTCATACCACAGGTGGTTGGTTTTTTTTTTTTCTTAATCGAAGCATTGGTTAATCATCCAGTCTTTTTGTTTATTTGGTTTTTGGAAAAGGAATATGGTCACGTTCATGCTTCAGCCGTTTTGCAGTGTGGGATTTAGATTGAAGAAAATTAAGGCTAGCACCTGGTCGCTCAGTCGGGAAATGACTGTAATAAACCGTCGGGAGACAAAGGGGGCATTAAATACAGAAAGGCCGTAGGAGCCGAGGAAGAGACCAGGAGTGATGGGTGTCTGGGGAGGTCAGTCATTGCATTGCCAGCTCTCGTTGACCAGTTAGATGCAGGGAGAACTCTAGGTGTCTGGATGCCCTCCTGGGAGGAAGGCAGGCAGTGCCTTTAATGGAGATCCGCATGCAAGAGGCGAGACAGGCCAGGGTGGAGGGTGATGGCGAAGTGCGCAGAGTAGCCGTGGAGCTGTGAAGGTGTGTAATGGGCAGGAGGTGAGCTTCTCAGGGTGGTGGCTGATGCCAAAGAGATTATACACCGTTGATGTAAATAATGGTGAAAGAGGGAAAAAAGAAGAAAAAGAGCAAAAGTCAAGTCACAGGTGTGGGAGGGAAGCAGGAGCTGGCCCAGGTCTGGAAGTCCAGCAGGAGAGTCCAGAGAAAGGGTGGACACAATCGTCCATGGGTGTCTTCCAGGGGGCTTTGAGGGTGACGGTGGTGCCATGCTTGTTGTGGGCATGATGAGCAGGAGTCCTTCAAGAAAATGAGGGAAAGTGAAGGAGAGTGGCGTCCATCAGTGCTTTTATTCAGAAAGAAGGAGACATGAAGCTATTTTTAAATGGATTGGAAGGATCTGGAAGTAGATGCAAACACGGATGGGTGAGGCTCACCGGTTGGCGGAGCTCAGTGGCTTGAGGCTGAAGCCGCCGTGCCCACAGTGTGGGGCCGGAGAGGACTCCCTTCCTTCCGAACAGCGCGGGTAGACGTGAGATGGTGGGCGTGCGGGTGCGGGGTGGGAGTGGAGCGGCCCCCGCTGTCCTCTGTTTTCTTAGTGACGAGAGAGAGGGCCACCCATAAATGGGAAGGGATGGTGTGATGGTGGGATTGGGAGCTTTAGGAGTTAGACTGGGGGATGCGACACCTGCTCCGAGACCCACAAAAGGTTGCTGATTCATCCCAAGCAAAGAGTCTTCAAGCTCAAGCAAGCTAGTCTGGGGGGAGGCAGGCCAGGCTGAGGCAAGAAGGAACCTGGATGGAATGCGTGCAGATACACACAGATCTGTGCCCTGGCCCAGCTCCGTGCACCCAGCAGCCAGCTTTATAGCATCCCCTGCCCTGTCAAGACAGGGCATTGGAGAGGAAAGGTCCGCAGGTCCCTCCTGCTGTGTGCCACGTGGGGTGGGCCATGCCTCAAAGTTACTGTGTGCAGACGGGGGTGGCAGGTGAGGGGGTGGCAGGTGAGGAGGTGGCGAGAGGAAGCTGAGCTCCAGCCAGACCTTGCATACTAGGGGTGCACCCTGCTTTTGTGGGTGGTCCTCAAGGTGCCTTTTCCTAACTAGTCTACCCCAAGGAATCACTTGCTTCCAGCTGCTGCCTGGCCTCCAGCGGAGGCCCCTGCAGTCCCATCTCAGCAGGCAGATGTTCTTACTAAAACCCAGTGTGACCAAATCACTCTCCTGCCTGGAATCCTTCGTAGCTCCTCCTGCCTCTGACCAAGCCTAAACTTCTTGCTGGAGTGTTTGAACCTGCAAGTGTGTTGGCCTCTCCTTATCTCTCTGCCCTCAAGTCTACGCTTTCCCTCCCTACACTTTGAAGTCTTTGCACATCACTTTGCTCTTGCAGCATCTTCCCTGCTATTCAAAACTGATCCCAGTGCCTCTTACATGTGCTTGGATTTCACCGTCCTTACCCTAGCCTGGTGGGCAAGGCCTAGACCCCGTTTCCAAGGCTCCCCCTGGCCTTGCAGATGGTGGGACCCAGAAGGAAAGCAGGTGGGCAGTCCCATTCCTGTTGGTAATGACCTCGGCCTGATGCAGAGACGCTGCAGCTTCATGTAAGAGTGACAGTAAGAACTTGGTAATGGCTCTCACAGGTTTCCAGTGAAGTGTGAATTGCCTGGAGACCCACCAAGGTGTCAAGTAACAGAGCTCCACAGGGTGTTAAGAACAAGAAAAAGGAAGAAACAGATTTCATGTTGATTAGTTGTACTTGCAGCTTTGACTCCACTGCAGACGGTGGGGAGGGTGAGGATGGAAACATCGGCTCCCTCCCTGTCAACCGTGCTTTTCTGGGCGAATGCTGGACTGGCACCTTGTTGTTGGTGAGCCAGGGGTGGCTCTGGAGGCCTGGCCACGCTTCCTGTAGGGAATTGTCCGGCTGTCCCTCATCTCTGCTGCACTTTGTTTTTATTGTTTCTTGCTTAGATTCTCCCTGTTTTGCCCAAACGGATATGGGCAAAGTCATAGTCATTTCCTAGTGACTGTCTTTAGTTTGGTCTAGGCTGTGAGCCGTAGTTAGGTGCACACACACGTAGCTGTGAGCCTTCACCTGCGTCACACCTGCATCATGGTCTGTGTCTGACATCACATGTGAAGGTGCTGTAAATGACAGGAGTCAGATCTACTTCGTGGGCAGGTGTACGCCTTTTCCATTGTGTGCCAGGAAACTCCTGTGTCTCCACGTCAGGAATCCGGGGCCTCATGACATCATGACATGTATTTGTTTAGAAGACTCCAGTGTGCTCTCATGAACTCTTAAAATAGGATAAGTTCATTATTTCGGAAATTAATATTTAGAAACTAATACTGTAAGCGTAAAAGGAAATATCATTGCACAAGAATATCAGCACTTAATACTTGAAAGTTTGTTTTGTTCCCAGGAAATGTATCTAAAAAGCAGTGTAGTGACTTTTAAATTAAATGACCTGAACTGAATGTATTTATGTATTGTTTTTAATTTTGAGGACTGCAATTAATTTTAACTGTTGGTAATGAGAGTGTTTTATTTCCAATGCAGTTGGTCCCATTGTAAGTAAACCTGGAGAAATCATACTGTACCTTTTTTTTTCCTCTGGAACTTTATGCGAATGTGCTAAATCTGAAGATTTTGACATCCTTATCTAAAAATACTTTATGAAATAGTTTTCATTTCTTCCATTTAGGAATAGATTTGGAGGCTGTTTCAATGAATTATTTAACCAGTCAGTGGAAAGTTTTCACTCACTTCAGAAAAAGGAGTGATCGTGTGGAAGATGACTAACTTTATAAAAATAATTTTCCCTTGTGCCTCCCGAGACGTGCGTGTCCGTTCTCTGCGAGGTGACCCACTGTACGCACGGCATGTCCCGTGAGGATTCTCCAGGGCCGTTGTCATTGCCGTTGTTGCCCAAGGTTACAGTGCGGATGGGATGCTCAAAATTTAAATAATCAAAATATAGAACTATCAGGGGCTGTCTCACTAAGACTGGACTTTTATGATTTTTTCATTAAATATATGATTTGGGGGGGCAAAAATACATGCAAAAGAGCATGCTTTTAAAAAGGAGAAGAAACCCCCATTGGAAGTGGTGGGGAGAGGATAGAAAGACACTTTCTTTTCCTTACCTGCCGTCCTCATGGCCCTTAAATATCACCTTCCCTCGCTGCCATTGCAATGCACAAAGACGGAAGCTGCAAAGCATTGCTGTACACAAATATGTCCTGATAAATATTAAAATCTAAATCAGGTGGGTGGATTTTTAATAATATATATATATTACCTAAAAATAAGTAAAGAAACAGGAACAGTCAAATAACCATTTGAGAAATTTAGAGAGAGATGACTTATTTTTAAAAAGGCTCTAATATCAGAAAAATTCATTCTGGATTTGGATGATTTCTATAATGTTTAACATATTCCAAAATAGGAGAAGAAAAACTTTCCAATTCATTTTTATAACTCTGGCATCATTCTAATATTCTACCCTGATAAAAAATAACACAAAAAAGTACTCCTGAGAAATCTCCTGCCTGTAGATGCAGAATCTTATGGAAAATATTGGCAAGTTTAGTCTAGTAATATATTAAAAGTATAACGATAATAGGGCCTAATGCTTATATAGGTGTTCCATGTTCCAGGTACTCTTCTAAGTTCTTATGTTATCTTATTAACTAAAATGTAAGCTCATTAAATCTTTTTTCTGTTTTGCTCACTGGTGTGATGATAGTACCTAGAACAAATTTATTGAGTTTCTGCCACAAAACGGAAACCTAACACATTTGTGGAATAATTGAATGAATAATATTCACAGCAACATTATGAGACTGATACTATTAATTTTCCCATTCTATATGAAAGGGTGTAACAGGCCCATAGAGATTTAGAAATTTGCTCAAAGTCACAGATACCATACACAACTATGTAGAAGTTTTCATGGAAAGTGCAGGGGAAGTTCAACATTAGAAAATCTAATAATATTGTTTAATTTCTTTAATATCTTAATCTATCAAAGGATAAGATTACAAAGTCATTTTGATGTATGCTCAAAAGCAGTTCAGGTAATTCCACTCTAATTTATAGGTGGGAAACTTTTTCGTAAAATAAAAATCAAAAGGAAATTTCCTTAACACTTTATCAAAATGTTTCTAAAAAGAGCAACATTTTCATAAAAATAGCTAACTCCAAATTCTTAAGGATGCAACATTGGAGGAATTCCCATTAAGATGAAGACCAAAGAAGGATGTGTGCTGTTGACCATGTTGGGTAATGTCGTACGTCACCAAACTGGTTGAACAAGGGGAAAAATCAAAGTGTACAAAGAGGACAGGGTAAGAAAAAGTTATCATCAATTGTGGCTATTGCACACTGACCTTGATACTTAATATCTGGGTGATCTTGGCCAGGTTATTTAACCTCTCTAAGCTTTGATATGCAATCTCTCAATTGATAATATTACTACCATGTACTTCATAAATGTGTTGTTAAAATAAATAGGATAATGCACGTAATATGCCTTTTTATAGTAGTTGGCAAATAGTATGCACTCAATAAATGTTATTCATTGTTGGCATTACCTCCTGAGAAACCAAAAAAAACTCATTTGAAAACCACTAGCGCTAATGGAGTCATTTCATTAGTCATTATGTTAAGAGTTCATATGTAAAGCTTCAGTGCTTTCCAATATACAAGTGACAAAAATTTAGCAAATAGAATGGGACGATAGCTTTATTTACATTAACAATAGTATATCTAGGAATATATTATTATGTTAATATATCAATAACAATATGTGTAGGAATAAACATAAGAAGAAATGTTCAGAATCCCCTTGGCATGAATCATTTTAGATCTATTTTCTCAGGTATTTTATGGGGCCTTAAATGTATAAATTGAGTTCTTCATTAATTTCCCCCAAATTCTTGTTTTATTCAAAATTCCCTGGAAGAGAACTATAAAAGTTCAAGGAAAATCGTAAGAGAGGATATTAATGAACCCAAAGGTAAAGCACAAAGATTTAGTGTTCTCCAACACCTGTCAAATTTCCCATCTTTATTCTCTAAATTGAAGTCAATCTCTACCAAAATACAAATGTTAAGTATGAGGAGATTAGTCACATGTCATTAACATTAACATGAAAGACACACCAATATCTTATAGCAAAGAATAACCAGGGAAGTTATATAAAGCAGATCTGTAGACAGTTACTTGAATTTTTGTGATATTATTATAGAATGTGTGAAAGTTGTAATAATTAAAAGATTAGGCTACCGGAGCAAAAATAGACAGATGGCTAGGACAGAAGTAGTTACAAGTATATATGTGTCATTTCAAATCAGTGGGAAATGAATTTGAGTCTTCAAAAAAAGTGTTAGCTAACCACTTGGGAATAAAAACAGGAAATTACAGTTTCTAGTGTCTATATTCTAGTTTAGGTAGCCTCATAATCTGAATTTCTCCTTACATCCTTCCAAAAACAATCACGTCAACAATGAAAGCAAATGAAATCATCCATCATCATCCCAACAGCATAACGAGAAGGGAGAAATTAACAAACCTTTGTAGTCCATATGATGGGAAATTAATTTTCATATACCAGCTACCAACAGAGTCAGATATAGAAACCACCACGCATGAGGAGAATCAGGAAGAATTTGCACAGAAAAGACAAGAGGACAATGGCAGCCCAGGGATGGAGAAAAAATAGATCATCCCCAGTGAGAAAATGACCCACCTGAGCAGGAAAATATTAAAACTAGTCTGAAACTTGGTGGATCAGAACACTGACTCATGGAGAATTTTTAAAAAGTAATTTGAATGCTCACAGGAGCTTTCAAAAGTAATTTGAAAGCGCATAGGTGGCAGTCTTGGAAAGGCACCGCTTTTATAGAGGGTGCGGGGGAGGGGGAGGAGAGCGTGTTCCCTTAATTAATTTATAATGATGGAAGGAAAGTAGAATGAACATGGAAATTAAGGTCCTACTGAAACAAAAGAATAAAAAATCAAAACTCACTCTGCTCCCTCCCAAGAAGCCATTGACTAAAGAAAGTACACTTCATTATATCAAAAGAAGTGACTACTTTTCATTCTTGCCTACAGACACATGGTATTGTTTCTTCAGGAAAATAAAACACATTTCTAATGAACAGAACATAGCAGACAGCATCTATACAAAGAAATCAGAAAAGAGAGTGAAAAACACCACAAAACAAACACAAAATGGAGGGAAAATGTAACACACCACTCCACACTAATGCATATTCTTAAAAAAGCATTTTTAACAATGTTTAGAACTTCAAATTAGAAATTTAAAAAACTCCTCAGGACAAAAATGGATAAAAACTGGGAGATATGAAATGAGAATTGACAAATTTCAGGGGGAAAAATTGAAGAAAAATAGAAAGGTGCATAGGACGGAATAGCTTTCATGAAAATATAATAAAAGATATTGAGGATTTGACAATAGACAAGATAAACAAGATAAAATAAATAGGTGAAAATAATTAGAGAGAAAAAGATCGCTATAAAATATAGGCAAAGAAGTTTCAACATTCATATAACTGGAGTCCCTGAAAATAAAAGTAATATAATGAAACATCCCTAATATTTAAAAGGTATATAATACAAGAATTTTTGGAAAATTAATGAAGACCTAAATCTAGACATTTAAAGGCTCGTCAAGTAAATGAGAAAATTGACCTAACAATGCCAAGACACTTCTAACAAGTCTACTTTGAGGCTGGGCATGTGGCTCACGCTTGTAATCCTAGCATTCTGGGAGGCCGAGGCAGGTGGATCGTTTGAGCTCAGGAATTCGAGACCATCTTGAGCAAGAGCTAGGCCCCGTCTCTACTAAAAAAAAAAAAAAAAAAATAGAAAGAAATTAGCTGGAAAAATAAAAATATATAGAAAAAATTAGCCGGGCATGGTGGCACATGCCTGTAGTCCCAGCTACTCGGGAGGCTGAGGCAGAAGGATCGCTTGAGCCCAGGAGTTTGAGGTTGCTGTGAGCTGGGCTGACACCATGGACACTCTAAGCCAGGCAACAGAGTGAGATTCTGTCTTACAAAAAAAAAAAAAAGTCTACTTTGATTTTAAAGATAAGAGCAAATCTTCAGGGTCTCCATACAAAATGATCTATTAATTATATATGGAAAGAAAACCAGATTGGCATTAGTATTCTTTATAATAACATACCAAGCAAAACAGCAATGGAATAGTATTTTAAGAAACTCAAGGATAGGTTTTATGTGAGCTCATAGTTTTATATCCAACCAAACTGTCTTTCAAGAATCAGGAAGTCTAGGAATATTATACTCATGAATCCTTTGTTACGAATCTACTAGACCAGTGGTCCTCAAAGGGCTGTTTCATGATGAGTAGATAAGGAGCTTGTTCTAGAAAGTAACTCAATATAACACTTGCTTTGGTGAATAAAATAAAACCTTGAAGAAAACAAATGTTGGCTAAACTAAACAGTATCCTTAGTGAAATTAATTCACTTAATTTTGGAAGAAGTTTCTTATATTTCCCGAGTTGCCAGTCTATAGACCACACTTTGAGTAGCACCATGCTAAAGGACATAATTTATCCAGGAAGACATTACTGGGAAATTTAGACAAAAATATTGAGAATGTGCACTGAATATATTAAATGTTTTCAGGTTATCCGTAAAGCCTGGGAGCATAGGTGAACATTCACAATGTCTTCTAGGACACCTTCATTTTTAAAAAATAATAATAATGATAATAAAAACAAAACAAATCATGAGCAGAGTGTGCTTCTGAGGTGTGCAGGTCGTCTGTCAGTCGAGAGATTTAACAGTTGCAGTGATGGTGCAGGGTTTATGGACTTTACCTTTATGCGTGTTCTAAATGATGACTTTCAACAGCTTTTTTTTATCATTCACAAGTAATAGCTACATTTTAAATAACAGAGTTAAAATAAAAAGAAGTCTGCGTTTTCTTCCCTTATTGGACTTCATGCTGAGACTCCCGGTGTGATGTTTCATTGAGGGCTGTTCTATTATCTGCTTCCGTGAGAAGAAAGAGGAATGTGCAAGCTAATGTCAGACTTGGCTGGTTCCCTTAGAGGTCCTGAGCATGCATGCACAACACAAAGTTGACGGGAACACTTAACCATGCAGGGGAATCTCAAAAGAGTAGCAACCCCGTGGCATCAGATGGTAAGATATTATTCAACAAAAGAAAATACTTCATTAAGATGTTGATGCTTTTCAATCAGAATCACGGATCTTTTTAAATGTCAACTTAAAGGTATTTTTTTTTAATAGTACAATCTGGTTTGAGAAGAAATTAAGTAGTTTTCCTGTAGGATAAAAATTCAAAAATAATTTTTAGGAAACTCAGCCGCTGGTGAGAGACCTTGAGAAATGATATCGACTTAAGAGTATAGGTGAGTTTCCACACACCCTGCCAAAAAAAGAATGAGGTTCCTCCAACCCCAAGCATAAAATAACTTCAAGTTCTCTTCCAAAATAAAAAAAAAACGGCACAGGGGAAGGGGAGCAAAGACTGTTGGAGAGAAGGGACCCACTGGGCCTTGAGCCCACCTTCAGCCTGGCATGGCCTGGAAGCCCAGGGAAGAGCCTGCAGGACCGGCGGCTTCTTTGCTTCCTTCTCCTGCTTTCAGGGTGGCCCACTCGTAGGAGGATCCACAGAGCAGGGCCACACCAGGGTCATGGCGTTTCAGCACCTGGGCTTCACATCGAATGGTGCCTCCAGCCAGATGCAGGGAGTCCCTTTCCTGAGCAGGTGCAATACCATCGCCAGTAGATGGGACACTGTCGGCATGGCCGATGCACCTGGGAAGGAAGCCAGACACAACCACACCGAACCCTCGAAAGGGACCAGGCTGGTGGATGAATTCAAAGCTGCTCTCTGGCACTGATGCGTACATGTGATTACAGAACAAAGCTTGCATCCATATTTCTTGAATGTCAACAATAATAATCAGAAAAAAGGATGCCATCCACCCTGAAGTCTTCACACACCAAATGGGAATTGCACAGATGCCTTCGCTCTGCCTGAGCACACGGTGCGTTTACTTGGTGGCAGTGTCCAGAGAAGGCAGGGCAGCAGCCCCTGCTGTGGGCATCCTTGCCGGCCAGTGATGACCGAGGCCCTCAGGTCCAGAAGGTAGAGAATGCACCTGCCGTCTCACGTTGCCCTTCTCACCTTGAAGTCACCTCTTATGCCCACAGGTGCCCAGGCCAGAGGGGCAGGCTTTAACTGCCCATTTTCCCAGCATCACAAGGTCTTCTTTCTTCCCTCCAGCCTGAGAGCTTGGCCTTGATGGCCGATGGAGTCCGAAGGAAAGAGATGGGCTTAACCACAAGAGGAAGCCAAGGTTGGCGATCATTCAAATGTGCACCCATTAGAGACCATGCAATGGAATGCTCGTGCTTTATGGATTCATAGTTTTACACTTCTCTTCTGGAATAATTCACCCATACTTTTGCTCTGGAAGCTTCTTGGAATCTTTTCAGGAAAAGTGTGAATGACCCTGGTCCTAAACTGGCTTTTACCAATGCACACTTGACAAGACTAAAATCACCCACTGTCCTTGGACACCAATAGAGCATGATTGCTCCATGTGAAGAATCTCCATCAGTGCCATGCTTTGCCCACGTTGTCCCTTCCCGGAATGTTCTCATCGGGCGTAAGCTGTTACCTCTCCGGGTTCCTGGGCACTCTCTGTGGCATGAGCTGCAAGCACCTGTGCCCTTGTCAGAGCTGCCATTTCATCTGGTCCCTACCACGTCCAGTGAGATGGAGACTTTGCCCCTACCCCGTATCCAGCGTGGAGCACACAGCTGGGCACACAGAAGGTGTCTGATAAATGCTGCTTAATGAATGAAGAAAGGACATGGCATCTGTTCCCATTGGACCCATCTTTACCCACAGTATTTGTTTCTTGATTTTCCCCTGGATTCATGACAGCGACATAGGTGCTTTTCATTGTTCTTAAAATTCTCCTATCAAGATTTTAAAAGTGTCTGAGAAGTATGCATTGAATTATGTAATCACGGCAGATGTATACATGAAAGCGTATAAGTATAGGTAGAAATGAGGAACCAATCTCCTGCGTACCCTTGGTGATGATTGTGAATATATTTGAACTTCTTAAGTAAGACAGGCTTAATCCTAAGGTCACGCCAATTCAATGATCGTGTGCTGGTTTTAGGCTGAGCTCAGAGGCAGGAGAGAAGAGTGTCAGGGGTGCAGACTCTGGGCCAGAATCCCAGGGTTTCAACCCACGTGCTGCCACCTGCTGTCAGGGGGCACACGGGCAAGACGCTTCACCTCTGTGATTCAGTTTCCTTGTCTATTAAATAACTCCACCTTATGGGACTGTCGTGCAGTTCTGTCGGCCGTTCCTGTGATTATTATCAGAACAGAAGGAGGAAGAAAGCATGGTCTGGGAAGCTGCAGTGGAATGGGAAAGAGTATCTTGGTAACAGAAACCAGTGCCAGTGTGCTGTGGGCACTGCGCGTAACAGGTGCACGTTGCATGGACTTCTGGTTGGACCTTGCAGTTGAATAAAGACAAATCTTGAGCATAATTTAACCAATTTTTGTTTAAAAGGCAGGGATGGCATTTCAAGTAGAGAGAACAGAATGAGGGAAAACATGGTTTTTTCTTTTTTTTAAAGAGCAGCATGCACGCACGTTTACTCCTCTTGTGTCTGTCCCTCATGGCAGATTATGGCACAAAAAAGAAAATCAGGGAAAGGCACGTTTAACTGAAGTTTTGGCTGTACTCTTGATGTAGATGTGCTCGTAGCTGAAGGCCTGCTTCACCTGCCTTAGCTCCTGGTGTTGAGAATAACACCTGGTAGGCTTCCAGGGACATCGCAGCCCATGACCTTCTGACTCCGTGTCCTTACGTACCGCCTAGCACTTCATGGCGTTCTAGGTGTGTGTTAAGTGCGCCCAGGGCTACCTCGTAAGTGATGGAACCTTTTTATTAAATACCAAAGATGAAATTAGTTATGAACCAGGAAGAAAAAAACAAGTGAAATGGACCCAAACACAATCCTAAATATCAAAAGTTACAGAATCTAGAATCCAATATTTCTTTAAATAAAACCAGTGGAGTTTATATTAACATCTGCATTTTTAAAGGGAGAGAATTGTGAAAATATGCAGAGTATGAAATTTTCCCATTTTGTTAGTTGACATTGATCTCTGGAACATATTCCTGTAGGAATGTATATACATCAGTTAATATTTAGGTACTAATAAGCTTGTTATCCCTTTAAAAATAAATATTGTTTAGCAAGAAGTAAGTGTAGTGCTTTATCATCTTTGAAGTGGTTTTAAAGTAATGCAAAGCCTGTTAAAGTGTGTAGTTTGTTACTGGATTTCATGGTACTGGTGGTCAAATCACACTTCTTTAAACAGCATGGTACATGTCATTGGGTAACATAAGCCTGAAACTTAATCCTGAGGATCTAAAATAATGCTTAGAAAGACCATGTCCTGTGCAAACCATGGAATCCCATATAAATGTGAGGGAGCTGTTGGTGCGGTAGGTGGTGGGGTTTAATTTTTGTCCTGGACTAGATCTGCTCTGCAGACTGTTTGCACTAATGCATAGGAGAGAACACGAGGGATTCAGGTGGCCACCCCGCTGAAGGACTGGAGCTGAGTAGTGTGCGGGAAGGTGTTATATAATGCAAGAAAGCCCCACTGAGCCAACGCAGATGCTAAAATAATTCATTTTTATAGCTCAACGATATACACTCTTCCTATCGAGATTGTCCTTTTTCAGAATAAGGAAAAAATCAAACAAAGGTATTTAGAACTTGGAGGGTCTTTTTGTAGTAGGAGCTCATTGTACAAATACACTGCTCCCCCAGATGCTGATCTATGTAGATGTTGAATACACAAGTGTAAAAAGCGGAGTCCCAAAACAATATTTGTTTTTAGATGAATAATTCACTCATTTTCTCTGCATGAGTTTTTCTTATCTAAAGCACTGGCCTTTCAGATTAAATAAATTTCATGTTTCAAAAGAATATGGACATGAATATTCATAAGAACCGAAACAGTGAATATAAATAAAAGCCCTTTTATATAACACTTTATTTTTTTTATGAATACCTTACCTTTTTTTTTTTTTTTTTGCACTTCTAATATGGTCTTATCCAAAGTGATTTTCCAGGACACCATTTCCTCTGCAAAGCTTACCTATTATTGAGGTAGTGATCACTTCTTTTCCTATTGCTTCATGCAGCAATATTTTTTTTCCATAAACAGAACGAAGGTCATGATTGCTTGTGGCATAGCCCCTTAGCCATAGATTCAGCCTAGCATGATGCTAAGTACTCAAGGAAGTGTTTGCCTCACAGTTGGAGGAATGCCAATAAATGAAGTATAAGAAAAAAAAATATTATGGACCTTGAAAACAGTATAGCTAGTTTATATATATAAAGCATGCAGACTATTTTTAGGTGTTTTTATATATAGGCCAGTGATGTAAAAGTCAAAAACTCTGATACATACAAAATTTGTATTATTATATACTGCACTTATAGGCAGGAAATATCTCCTGATCCCAATTCCTTAAGGGTAGGATGAAACAGCTGGCATTTGAACAGAAAAAGAAAGATAAATAAGTGAAGGCCACAGTTATCATTGCCCAGTCAACTGGCTTAACAAAATCCAGGGCACTGTGATATTTGATTGATTAATTTTTTTAATGGCATTGTCAGGCTATTCTTATTGAAGTAATTCCCGAGATTACTGAGAATAACACTAGTTACCCGAGGGCTGTAACTGTTTAATTTTCTTTGAACATATGGACCCAGACTAAATCCTTTATGTAATGGCAGAGTATTGTGTAATTTAAATCTGAGCATTAATGAAAGTAAAGTTGGAATAGTTGCAGTAGAAAAGGTTGTATTTGTCACATATTGTGACTGGCTGTCTGATGCCCACATACCAAGATAGAGGGATGGGGTGTTCTTCACAGCAAGGGGTGGCTTGTGCCCCTCTGGTGCACATGGAAAGGGGGCTGAGGAGAGCTGGAAATCGTAACAGAGTCCCTTTTGTATTAATGAAAATCTAAGGTCATAAGTAGAACGTTATTTACTGCCTTCTGCATACAATGTCTAAAAATCATCACAGAGCACATTATTTTTTTCTAATCATGTAACTAGAAAAAAATAAGACGTAGACACTTTATAAGAAACGTTATTTTGCCTGAATGCTTTCAAATGAACTTTCTCTTTCCTTTCTTTGCATTTGATGAGAAAAATAATTTCTAAGGGAAAGGGCCTCCTGGTGTCGGAGCACGGTGTTTTTGGTAGGGCAGATGGATTTTCAAGGCTCTTTTTGTTTTGAATAACATGAATCCCCCACTTACTGAATGAGCTTACCTCATGCTGCTCCACTAACCTTCAGGGATTATGTAGGAATAACATTCTCGCTTCAGCGAAAGATCATGGTTTATTTTTACGTTGCGTTATGACTTTAGGCAAAATACTTAACCCCTCAGTACCTTGTTTTTGCCAGTTGTAAAGTAAAAATAAGTACTTACCAATAAATCCTGCTTATAAGATATTTTGAGATAGACAAAATACTAATTTTAGGCTGGACGATGTTCTTTCTGTATATTGAGAGACATTTCTGGGAATGTTCTACTTTTTCTCAGTTCTGTTGTTTCTAAAGATTTTTAGAAACATGCAATTTAAAGAGCTTGTGAAGCCTGGACATTTTTGGTAAATGGCTGTCTTAGAAGCCTTGCTTACCAATAATTTTTTTTCTGATGGATTCTCATTTTGCCCGAGTCCTATAACAATTCTTTGCCAGTCCCAATGGCAATTACCTACTTTTACATTTGCATGACAGTAGCACCTTATTTCTGACAACAATTGATATATTAGTTAGGTTTCTGCTCAGATAATGCTGAATAGTGAACAACCCTCAAATCTCATCCGCTATAGCAACTATATTTATTTCATGGTTCATACTTGCTAGTGTTCAGGTTGGCTGAATTTATTTGATATCTGCTAGCCCCACCCAGGCTCAGAAGGTAGGATGGGCTCCAGACTTTTGAGGTGCTGATCTACTCTATATCTCTTTAATCTAGAACCCACTTAAAGAGATGCAACTTCCCAGACCCTGAATTTCTTGTTATGGATGACCCAGACTCTAAGAGGGCTGGAAGAAACATGAATTGGAGCCTCTTAAAATCTCAGTTCTGAACTGACAGCTGTCTCTGCTGCCCATATTCCGTTACTCAAAGTAAATCACAGGGCCAAGTCCAAAGTCAGTAGGGTAGGAAGTGTGCTCCATCTTCCAGGCTCTGTGCAAGGGCAAGGAGAGAAGAAAGAATGGTGAACATATAATATGTTCCAGCACAGCTTCTACATTAGGAAACTGAGGAAAGTTCAAGGAAGATGCTATCGTGTCCTCATTTTTATGTTGGCCAAGAGAGTCTTTAATAGTCTGAACGGGTACTGTGGGAAATAGCAGTATAATCTACGTCAGTATATACTATCATTCCAGGCATAAGGAGCGCAGTTAGGCACTTCAGCAATGAAGATGGAGGTGACAGCCCATATTTGGACACGAGACAGTCATTTGTTAGTTACTGGTAGAAAGCTTACAGGTTCTACCTAAACAAATCAGGCTTCCAGAGAGATCCTGTAGTCATAATGTTTGTGTCAGAGAAAAAAAGAGGTATGGGGAATAAATGGACAAGTTTGAAGGAAATAGACTTTCATTTGAAGAGACTTTAAGTGTCTTAAGAACAGCTCTTCTGTTTTCTATGGTAGCTAATGAAATGCCCTGTAGACTGTAGAGTTAAAATAAACACTGGTGAATAGAGGAATGTGTGAGAGTGGTGAATGAAGGGGGAAGATGACATACACAGGTAGATGAGTTTCCAGAGCCAAGCAAGGAGTCGGGAGTAAGAGAAGGAAAGGAGGGGAGATGTGGCCAGAAACCCCAGCAGTCCTGCCTGCCCAGAGCAGAGGCTGAGTGTGCAGAGCCGAAGCAGAGCTGTGAAGACAGCCAGCTGCCTTTATTCCCCTGGTAGATCAGGTATCTTCTTTTATATCCTACTACTCTCTTTTTCCAAGCTCTTTAGAATTGATGACATGCCTCCTACCTATTTTAAATTAAAAAAGGCAGAGCAAAAGTTATTGTTTTACCTCCAGTTCCATCATCAATCTCTCTAACTCTGAATAACATTTCCAAAGAGGAGTGAAAGCTACCCAGTGATTCACGATCTCATCACGGCTGTTTCAGAGCCCAGGCTTTCCATCAAAGAACATAATATGTGCTCTTTTGCTTAATAATATAACATCTAAAGAAATGTTTTCACATGGTACAAAGATAGAGTTGAATATTCAGAAAATATTCTTAGCCTAAGATAACTGTATAGGAAACATAAAATCTTTTCTATCATCCAGTCATCAACGTGTCCCTGAGTTTTTAATCTGGAATTATGATCATAAAAGGATTTTTTTGAATAGTGTAAAGTCAATTTATAAGAATTTCTAAATGTGGTTTTCACAGTAAGAAAAGTACGGTTCTACTTAAAATAGCCAGATATTTAATATGAATAAGAGAGACTATTTGGTGACTCAAATGAACAATTCAGCTACCTTTTCTGAAACGAGAACTCTCTGTCAGTAAAATAAAAGCAACAGAATGGGGTGATGACTGCAGAGAGGAAGGTCTGGGGGAGGCCCCGAGATCATATGTCCTCTCTAATTGTTGGTGTTTTCGTTTTATTGTTTATTAAGTAGAAATTAAATGAAAAAGAAATATTATTTTAAAGAAAATGGTCTTTATTCTAAAATAAAATTGGTTTGGAGGCATCAAGAAATAGAAACTGGTAACCAAGTCGAAAGATGCATTATTATTGTTCATAGTTCACTGATTCATTGATTCAGTCAAAGTTTATTTAGTACCAGACTTTGAATAAGAGCTGCACAGTAGAGCTGAGTGCATTATCCTTGTCCTAGCTGGAAGGGATTATTCTTGTCGTAGCTTGGAAACTCCCGTGCAGTGAGTGTCACCATGGCAAGGATAACACTGACCCCCGAGACCACTGGCAGCCGTCTGGAGCAGTGCGGGTCACGGGCACCGCACTTGGGAAACAGGGTTAGAATAGAGCCCTGTGCAATGAACTTGGGCGAGCCCAAGAAGGTGTGTTTCTGACAAGCCGGGTAAGGTTGGTGTTCATGCCCAAGGACCATGGTTGGTGTAGCAGAGATCTTGAGCTCCATACAACGACGGTCAGTGCTGGGTCATTAGCATTGCGGGGAGTGATGGAGGTGCCGAGAAGGTGTGTACCTCCCACACTCTGAGTGAACTGGGGAGGAAGGGGCGGACGGTGCTGCGTATATCCGGTTAAAAGTCATCGGACACTCACAGGTTCACGAGTGTACAGAGCATGCCGTTGACACAGAGAAGCTGGTTTAATCTCCATTACTTGTTCTAAAGCGGTTTTAATTACATAGAGCATGTGTGGGTCTTTTAATGAAGTATATGCAGGTATGATGCTCCACTGTCCTCAGTTATCTTTGTTAATGACCAGAGGTTAAGATGAGCAGGAATAAAAATGCCCGCCACCCAGGTGCCATCATATGGTGGTAGGTAGTTAAGTATGTCTGTGTAGCCAAGCTCAGGCCCCTGGAGTTATGCACCACTGAGAACATGCCTCCCTGGGCTTCTCTGCTCATAACTTCCATGTGTAATTGCACCCGAAATGTTTCCTTCCTTGCTTCCTTGAGTTAGTATTTGTTGAGGTTTTCTCTTTTTGGTTTGTTTTTTTTTTTTTTTGCTTTTATTTCATCATATAATGGGGGTACAAATGTTGTTAGGGTTACATACATTGCCCCTCCCCCCTCCTCCCCCACATGTCAGAGCTTCAAGCGAGTCCAATCCCCAGGTGGCCCAGGCAAGGCA